>CM064497.1:37454938-37604444 GCA_032716605.1 Paralithodes platypus
AGCTCTCCAATACACTGACATTACTATTCAATAAATCCTAGCAGTCTGGAACTATGCCTGATCAGTGGAAGCTAGCCAACGTAACATCGATATTAAAAAAAAGGCAGCAAATCCCTACCCAGTAACTATCGTCCAATTAGCTTAACCTCAGTTGTATGTAAAAATGCTAGAAACGGTCATAAGAGACAGACTCGTAAATCACTTAGAGGAAAATAACATACTTAAAGATACTCAACACGGCTTTCGTAAAAAACGTTCCTGTTTAACAAACCTCTTAGACTTCTTCCACGATATCCTCAACCTCTACGATGAGAGTAAAGCTGTAGATATTATATACCTTGATTTTCAAAAGGCCTTTGACAAAGTTCCCCACAAACGTTTACTGCTAAAACTAAAAGCGCATGGAATACAAGACGGTGTGTTGAAATGGATAGAAAATTGGCTCAGCGACAGAAAGCAGAGTAGTCATAAACGGTAAGGCATCTAAATGGACCACTGTAAGTAGCGGGGTACCCCAGGGATCGGTACTAGGACCAATTCTCTTTCTAATTTACATCAACGACATAGATGAGGGTCTCACCTGTACAATCTCAAAATTTGCTGACGATACAAAAATTGCAAATAGCGTACTCTCAAAAGATCAAGTTGACAATATGCAACACAATCTAGATAAATTGTCACATTGGGCCCAAATTTGGCAAATGAGTTTCAATGCGGATAAATGTAAAGTACTACATATCGGATACCTAAATGAGAAAGCAAACTATTCGATGAATGGCACTCAGCTTAAGAATGTAAACAGAGAAACCGATCTGGGAGTAACAATATCGAGTAACCTAAAACCGAGTCAACAATGTTCAGAAGTTGTTAAGAAGGCAAACAAAATAATTGGCTTTATAGGCAGGTCATTTTGAGCATAAATCCAAAGACGTTATCCTAACCCTTTACAATTCCTTAGTCCGCCCTCTTCTGGAATACTGCGTTCAATGCTGGTGCCCTTATTACCAAAAAGACATAAACAAGCTAGAACGAGTTCAACGTAGAGTTACCAAAATGATACCTAGCCTAAAGAACAAACCATACGAAGAGCGTCTTAGAGAATTAAATCTATTTCCTTTAACCCAGCGCAGATTAAGAGGTGACTTAATTCAAGTGTTCAAAATTATCAAAGGCATCGACAATATGAAACTGTAGTAAGTACTTCACTATCGACCAATCTAATTACACGCGGGGAAAACGGTTGCAAAATTATTGGTAAATCTTTTAACTCACACGAATCTAAGAATTTCTTCTTCAATCGAGTTGTCAACTTGTGGAATGGGCTTCCCCGAGACGTTATAGACTGCAGCACCGTTGATTCATTTAAACTCCGCCTAGACAAATATCTCGCATCAAACCCGCGACTGACTGCGTTTGTAAATGAATAACTTTATTTTATCCTCCCCTCAGTTACTAACCCATATGTCCCCTACTAACTTCCTAGTCCTGCCACGGACATTAGTTCCAGGGCAGTAGTTCCCTTTCCAATGTTCCCTTACCCACTCTAAACCACTGTTTGGACACTTGATCCTCAGTGTTTTGGAGGACAAGCAGCTTAGAAGGATCACTAGACCTGTTGTTGTTTGATTTCCTTTGTACTTCTTTGTACTCCCGGAGGACTGTGCGTCCTCAACCCTTCTAGAACACTCGACAGGTACACGTCATCTAACTTCCAGCCTTCTAGTATACAAACCACATTTCCTTAACCTCTGACATTCTTGAAGTACCTCTGCTGATTTATATATGTTTAATTCTGATCAACCTGCAGACGGCCATAACTGCAAATCATGTATTATTGTATTCATAATATATATATATGTTTAACTATGACAGCCCTCTAAGAAGAAGACAAGGAGGGAAGACACCCCTTATCTCTACCTTACGACAGTACAAGTATATATGATTTATCTATGTTAATTCTGATCAACCTGCAGACGGCCATAACTGCAAACCATGTATTATTGTATTAATGATATATATATATATATATATGTTTAACTATGACAGCCCTCTAAGGAGAAGACAAGGAGAGAAGACACCCCTTATCTCTACCTTACGACGGTATAAGTATGCACCCCATACTAATTATTATCTTGATGTACAGTCTCAATCCTTAAAAGTAAGCCCCCCTCGATGCTAACTATAAAATTAGCTAGGGTCTTTCTGAACGACGGGCAAACTTGGGAACGCACAAACGAACACACTCTGCTCAAATGAAACAGAAGTTCGAACAGCCATATGAACCTTTTGTGGTTGACTGCAACCACAGTATGTTTCTTATTTTTGCAGGATGTAAATTACTTCAAGTTGTATAACTGGACACGGATATCTGCACTAGGCCTACTGACCCAAACGAGGCATATTGATAATGGTTGAGTATGGTTATTTATGTCTGTGAATCAATAAATAAAACAATTACTTCTATTCACTGCATTGAAGAAACTTTAGTGGTCAAGCATTTTTGATGACATTTAGAGCAACTGGCAACCGTTTTTTAACTTCATACTCTATTCCTCTCTATTGATGGTAATATAATTATACAGTCGATATTTCTGTGTGTCCTGCTAAACTACTCTCTCCCCAACCTCCCTTTTCCCTAATTTGAAAATATTTTAGCTTATATTGCCCTCTGACACTAGGTAGAGATTACCATGATTCTTTAGGAAGACCTTACCGGTAAAATGCACAGCTCACTATGTTCAGGCATATCACCATATCTCTGGGTAAAATGTAATATCGTAAGTTTTCAGCTCTAGGAATAGTAAAATTGTTTCTGACAAACTGTCACTATGCATTAAGAGTTTATAGTATATAATTATGAACTAACTTGGAAATCATTAAAATAATAATAATAAAACTTGTTGAATAATAGTACAAATATTGCATATGTTAATATAATATATTATATTTCACCAAATATTATTGTTTCATTCAATCTTGTTACTTTAAACTTTTTTTTATCTAGCTCAGATTTAGATCCTCATGATTCAATAATCCACTATTTTTACGATACTATTGAATTTTTAATACAGAGTTCGTGGTAGAATGAAGTAGCTCTCATGAGGAAAAAAACTAAACTCTGATGTTATCCAATTACATTATTTACTAATTCAAAACTTCTTCATTATTTTCAAGGGCATTATATTCACCCCGTAATTACAGCATGTTGAAATGCTAGATGAAAGTAATGTAATGACTAATGTGACGCAATCGGCTTCATGATAACTTTGAAATAAGTATATATGTAAAGAAATCCCATTCTCAACTAACTTAAAGGTGGGGGCTCATGGGTTGAGATAAACATGGAATGATAATCGCCAAGCTGTACATAATTATCTTGCAAAATGCAATGGCACTGACAAAATTATTAACAATGGTATAAAGGATTTTGTGGATCGTCTATACCAGGCCTGTGACGTCATAGTGACGTCACACCAGTATCCTCATCCTAGACTGGATGGTGGACTTACACTCACTCTTGTGACGTCACAGGCCCGGTATAGACAATCCATAAAATCCTTTATACCATTGTTAATAATTATTTCAGTGCCATTCCATTTTGCAAGATAATTATGTACAGCTTGGCGATTATCATTCCATGTTTATCTCAACCCATGAGCCCCCACCTTTAACTCTTTGAAGATTTACGATGCATTTTAACCATTTGTTCTTGTTATCACAACTCAATGTTATGCAAATTGTGGAAGATCTGTTGGTAATCAAAGGAAAAGACTCATACAATCCTTTGACTTCCATGCTACTCATCAAACTATAAGCGGAATAAACTGTCAGAAATGCGTCGTGATCCACAAGGGAATAACTTTTAAGGTATAAAGCTTAACGTTTATTAATATTCCATCAACTTCCTTCAATCATTATGTTGTTTAATATGAGCTTCCGTTCATGAGCATTTACTGTACTCTGTGCAACTCTCCAACTCAAGAGCTAACCTATATACCCAGTCTTTTATTCTATTCAATAGGTGTGCTCTGGAACTCTCTCCCTGAACCCATCTGTCCCTCATCCTATGACTTAAATGCCTTCAAACTCCGTGTATCCAGGCATTTGGGCCAACAGTTCCTTGATATTGGCTCTAACACCCTTTTAACTCTCGGGAGGCCCTCGTAACAGGCAGTTCTGCCTTTTGTCTCCCTCATACACATATACAAAATAAATATACTGTATATACCTCACTACATAATTATGTTAGATTGGATAAGTGTGAATGGTATTTTTGCAAGACTGCTGTGTTAGAGAAAGTGATGAGAGGGAAGGAGCAAAAACTCGATAAGGTGATCTGGTAACCTGCAGAAATAATTAATCATCAATGGAGTAGGACAAAACTGTGTTGAGTGCGCATTCATTTATGCAATATATGACATTTCGTTTTACCTACGGTAGTCAGGTATTGCGCAGGTTTTGTATTGTCGCAAATAATAGACATGTGTTGCATGATGAATTATGTTTATTCAGAGTTTACTGCCATATTATTATATTTCACAGAAAGACTTCCCTAATCCATCACGGACGAAATTTGCACAAACAATTAGTAATCTTTCTGATTATGAATGGACTAAGCCCTTTATAACAAATTAAAGCTGTTTAAATATCTTTAATTATATATTTAGGAAAGCACTTTAGCAAGGTTTTAAAATACGAAAGAGAATTACCCGGAGTATTACAATCAAGCTTTTTATTTCTGAAGGACTCGACTCGATCTTGTGACTTCGGGTTGCGATGTAGCCTACTGTAGCTTGGATTGAATATAGTTGGCCAATCTTCATACCTATCCATTGCATTATGACCCTCGTTAAAAAAAAAAGTGTCTTGTTACTATGAATAGTATTGCTTAAACAGTTTATTCTATTTTGAACTTGTAGGTTTCGGACACTTTGAGGAATTTGTTTGAATTAATTCAAATTTCATGCGTTTCAAGCTAAATATAGCCGTATGAGAAATGTATTTGTGAATTTTGTTTATACACAAATAATTGTGCAATATTTTATTTGGCTGACCTTTAAATAACTGATAGTAATGGAAAGCAAAAACTAACGTTGATACATCTAAACCATCAAGGGTTCATTTTGCTGTTCGGGGTACTTGTGCTAAATCAGAGTGGAGTGTGTTCGCTTGTGCCACGTTTACCTGTCATCCAGAAAGGCCCGGGTTACCAATATTTCTCGAGTCGAGGGGGGCTTACTTTTAGGGATTGCGACTGTACAGTCTACGACAGAACATGTTGTCATGGCCTGAGGCAATGTGTTAGTTCACTTATCTTTTAATAGATGGCCCTTTAATCGCTTCTAATAAAAGGGGGCGGGGTTAATATAGAGGTTGGAAGGAGGAGGAGTCAAACGTGTGTGTGTTCTAGAACAGCACGCAGAATAAGGTTATGTTAACATAACACACAGGCTATATTATTAGATTAGCCCATGCTGGATCACAAATAAGTAACACACATCAGGTGCTGCGTTATATATGGAATTTAATATACAGACAATCAAGTGTCTATCCTTCGAACTTCCCATTCCCCCCTCCTCCCCTTCTCTCTGCTGCCTTCCCCTATCTCCCCCTTGTCTCTTTTTCTCTCCCCCTTCTCTCTCCTAACCGAGTATATAATTGTCCTCATCATCGTGTTCAAAGCTGTCCATAACAATTACTTTGGTGTTTTAATAATACTGTTCTGTTTACCTTTACTGATTCTCAATTATTAACTCGTATTCTATTCTTTACCTTATACAATGTGTTATAGAAAATAAATAGATATGCTCCGTTGCAAAACACTCAAAGTTACCAACCTTGGCGTCCTGGTTAGTGTGAACAATCGTATAAATATATAAGTAATTGAAACGGGATGTTACAATCCACGCATCAAGACAAGTTGGATCACATTGTAATCTAGCTTTGACCAAATTATAACCAAATATATATATATCATAAAGACAAGATAATATCGGCTCAGTTAGAGAAAACACTTTAGATGAGCCGAAACGTGTTTCTTTGTAATAAAAACAAATTTTGATATTAGAGTAAATCTCTTTTTCTTCCATACCACTATTCACAGCTCTGTGGTTTACCAATTCATAATCTACCTTAACATGTAATATGACACGCTATGATTATTGCATTATACTTTTCTCAGTGGATTCTTAATTACTAGCTTAATTACTGTGGCTTCCCATTATCAGTAAACAGTTTGGCGCTAACCATTGTAATGATTTGTTATAAAGTAAGTCATCGAATTGAACAATTAACGATAATCCAAGCAATCTGGTTATGTTGTTTTAAAGTTGATATAAATTATTTAGGCTTTTATATTTTTACTTCGAATTGTTTAAATTATCGTCCAAACATAATTAAAAGTATACTATAGCTCTGTGTATGTTACCTTGAATTTAATTTAATATGTATTATTTCACCATCATTATGTTACGGTGAACATTGGAAACACATACACATTATAAAATATATATAAAGGGTTCTTACATGATGCATAAGGTGTTGATTTTCGGTGTGAGCATCCTGGATTCGAATCCACGGACTGCCACATGTGTTTGTAAATTTCATTAATCGATTTTAGGAGTATAGTTGGTTGTTGGAAGGAACATAATAAATGTCAACATTTATAATTTATAAGAACGAAAGAATATTTCTGATTGGGGATATGAATGGTAAGGTGGGTGATAGGAAAGTTGAGGGAGTGGTGGGAGGGTGGGGGGTACCATCAGAGGTGAATGGGAATGGTAGTGCACTTGTGGACGTATGTGTGGGGAGGAGGCTGTGGATAGCCAACACCTTCTTCCGACACAGAATGATCCACAGGTACACGTGGAAACGGATGTTGACGATGAAGGATAAGACAGTGGTGGAACGAAAGTCATTGATTGATTATGTATGTGTGGATGAACGAATGAAGAAATCTGTGATGGATGCTAGGGTGTATAGGGGTATTGGAGGGGGTCTGTCTGATCATTATGTAGTGGTAGCTAAGGTTAGGATACAAAAGAAGTGGGTGAGGAGAGCGGGAGGGAGGCGAGAGGAGGGTGGAATGGTGAGGAGGGTGGAGAGGTTGCAGGAGGAGGAAATCAGGGAGGAGTACAGGAGAGCAGTGGAAAGACGACTAGGTGGGTTCGACCTGGAAGTTATGGAGGAAGTGGAGGAGATGAGCAAGGTGTTTAAGGATGAGATCTGTGCAGCATGTGAGGAGGTGTGTGGAGTGAGGAGAAGAGGGAGGGGAGTGAAAGGTACAGCATGGTGGACAGAAGAGGTACGAATAGCTGTGGAAGAAAAGAAGAAAGCATATAGAGAGTGGTTGGGTAGCAGAGGGAATGAAGATTCCGAGAGACAGAAACGAGCGAGGTACGTGGAGAGTAAGAGGGTGGTGAAGAGAGTAGTGAAGGAAAGTAAGAGAAGAGTAGATGAGGAATTTGGAAGGAATCTGAGTGTAAAATGGAGGGAGAGTAAGAAACTGTTCTGGAAAGAAGTCAAGAAAGTTAGGGAAGGTAGCAAGGGAAACAGTAAGGGTGTGAAAGATAAGAATGGGAGAATGCTAGCCGAGAAGCAAGAGAGAGTCGAAAGATGGAGGGAGTACTTCAGTGAGTTGCTAAATGAAAGGAATGAAGAGCCAGCAAACATAGCTGGATATGGTATGGGAGGGGGAAGAAGAGAAGTAGTGGAGGAGGAGGTGGGGATCAGGAGGTCAGAAGTGTGGGAAGCCATGAAAAGAGTGAAGTTGGGGAAAGCACCAGGAACAGATGGAGTGTGTGGGGAAATGTTGAGGTATGGTGGTGAGATAGTGATAGAATGGGTATGGAAAATGTGCAAACTAGCATGGGAGAAGGGGAGTGCACCCGATGACTGGAAGACTGGCATAATAGTCCCCCTATATAAGGGCAAAGGGGAAAGAGGAGTGTGTGGTAACCACCGAGGAATATGTCTTCTAAGCGTAGTAGGGAAGGTATACAGTAGGGTAGTGATTGAGAGAGTGAGAGTGAGAACGGAGAAATGGATAGGCGACGAGCAGGGAGGTTTTAGGAAGGGAAGAGGATGTGTAGATCAGATTTTTACCCTGAATTGTGTTGTGGAGAAGTATCTGGAGAAGAAACAAAAGGTGTATGTTGCCTTTATGGACTTGGAGAAGGCCTATGACAGAGTGGATAGAGAAGGTTTGTGGAAAGTACTTAGAATATACGGAGTAGAGGGCAAGTTGCTGAAAGCAGTGAAGAGCATGTATGACGGTGCAAAGGCGGCAGTACGTGTGGAGAGTGAGCAGAGCGAGTTCTTTGACCTGAATGTTGGTTTGAAACAGGGGTGTGTGATGTCCCCGTGGTTGTTTACTGTATATATGGATGGAGTTATGAAAGAAATACTATCAAGAGCAGTGGATGTTGGTGTATCGCTGATAAGGGAGGGAATTGAGTGGAAGCTACCTATACTGCTGTTTGCGGATGATACAGTTCTGATGAGTGATAATGAATGGGAGTTGCAGGGTCTGGTAAATGAGTTTGGAACAGTGTGCGAAAAACGGAATTTGAAGGTAAATACGGGGAAGAGCAAGGTTATGGTCTTCGAAAGGGGTGAAGTCACAGAGTGTGAGGTGAAGCTGAACGGTCAGGCTATGGAGATCGTCAACTCTTTTAAGTATCTGGGCAGTGTATTGAGTAAAGATGGGACTATGGATGAAGAGGTGCGGGAGAGGGTACAACAGGGGAAGAGGGTTGTAGGAATGCTAAAAGCAGTAACAAGAAATAGGGTGGTCAGTATGGAAGTGAAGAAGTCCTTGCATGACAGTGTGGTAATCCCGACACTGACTTACGGAAGCGAAGCATGGACGTTGGTTGAGAGACTCAGACCAAGAGTGAGAGCAGTGGAAATGAATTACTTAAGGAGTGCGTGCGGAGTTACATGGAGGGATAGACAGACTAATGAGGAAGTAAGAAGGAGGTGTGGTGTGGAGGTAGATGTGCTGGAAAGTGTGAAAAGGAACAACTTGAGATGGTTCGGCCATATGGAACGTATGGAAAGCGAGAGAATGACTAAGAGGGTGTATGAGAGCGAGGTGGAGGGACAGAGGGGGAGAGGTAGACCGAATATGAGGTGGAAGGATGGAGTGAGGAAGTACATGAACGAAGGTGGTGCTGGTTGGGGGGAGGGGCGTCGACTGACTGGGGACAGAGGTGCATGGGGGCGGTTCGTTCGTGGCAACCCTTCGGGGATCACGGCGTCAGGCAATAGATAGATAGATATAATTTATATTTATTCAATCAATATGATCTCCACCCACAGGCTGCATCAACTACCTCCTATATTCTCGTTGGAGCTGATTTAAAACAAATCCCCCCCCCCCCCTGCCCCCCGATCCCACTTTTCCCTCCCTTTCCAATCCTAACCTGGACCACATTCCACCGCATGACATGATGGCCCACAAATTCTCTATTGGGTTCATGTCACACACCCTTGTGGACCAGCTAAACCCCGGATGGGGTCAGGTCAGGTGAAGGTATTGAAGGATAAGCCTTTACAACGGCACCTCGTAGCTACTTTCTACTTTTCCTATTTTCTGAAGAGTGTAGAGAGGGGAGAAGGGGTGTTGGAGCAAGACGAAGTTGTTATAGTGACTTTGTTATGTGTGTTATTAATGTCGTAAGGCTCAGGATGGCCATGGCACACACTGAATACAGCAGCATTTCCTCAATAATGCTAATACCTTTTCTAGTTTGCCTGGACCAGTGTGTGTGTGTGTGTGTGTGTGTGTGCGTTTTGTATCCTGTGTGAGTGGGTGTGGGTGGGTTGGTTCTTGCATGTGATGGACAGAGAGAGGTTGAAGCGCAGTCTCCCCAAACATTACAAATTGTGGAGGTCATAAGTATATGTATTATTCAACTTATTCCTTAAGCCAACACAAATAACTTGAATCCTAAGTGTTATTGTTACACTTAATATATATACAAACAAATATAGACGTGTTCTTCGGGAATCGTAGCTTAAATAGGAATAGGATAAATAGCGAGGCAGCGAGCAATAAGTTTTGTTCGCTGCCTCGCTAGTTATCCCATTCCTAGTCAATATTTGTTTGTTATTTTTGTCATCCCTAACATTTATTATGTATACAGTATTTAAATTCAAAACAATCGCATAGTATTAATCTGAGTATGGGTGTCATTTACGTCCTTGAGAGAGAGAGAGAGAGAGAGAGAGGTGGGAGGGAGGGGAGAGAAAGCGGGTGAAGAAGGAGAGTTGGGGTGAAAGGGAGAGGGGGAGGAGGGGGAATGGGAAGTGTGAAGGATAAAAACTTGATTGTTTGTATATTAAATTCCATAAATAACGCAACACCTGATGTGTGTTACTTATTTGTGATCCAGCATGGGCTAATCTCATAATATAGCCTGTGTGTTATGTTAACATAACCTTATTCTGCGTGCTGTTCTAGAACACACACACACACACACGTTTGACTCCTCCTCCTTCAACCTCTATATTAACCCCGCCCCCTTTTATTAGAAGCGATTAAAGGGCCATCTATTAAAAGATAAGTGAACTAACACATTGCCTCAGGCCATGCCAGCACTTCTGTCGTAGACTGTACCTCTGCTAAATGCTATGTTTAATTCTGATCAATCTACAGACGATCATCTCAAGAGAGAAAGACAGGGAAGACACCTGGTATCTCTCTGCATTGTCAGTATGTGTATGTGTACCCTACCAAAGCAACAGCCAGACAGACAGACACTCACCAACACGGTCGGTCGGAGAGAGAGGAACAAACCACCCGCCCCATTTCGCGCCTCATCCCCCCCAGCCTGATTAGAAGCTTACTGCCTCAGCAGCCAGCACTGGACAGCTCACCCCAAAATGGCCGACCACAGACAACAACCCCCAACCTTTCTAGACCACCCCTCCACACCAATCCACATGTTCCACATCTTTTAACTCACAGTCTTCTAGTATACAAACCACATTTCTCTCCTCCCTGCCGTTATTAAACCCTAACTAAGTATGTATTAGATGACGTACACCCCATACCTTTTTGATGACGTAAGCTGTATTGCCCACGTCCTGTGCATGTCCCTGTGACTATTGTAATT
This sequence comes from Paralithodes platypus, assembly GCA_032716605.1. NCBI lineage: Eukaryota > Metazoa > Arthropoda > Malacostraca > Decapoda > Lithodidae > Paralithodes > Paralithodes platypus. Next base: position 37,466,062 of record CM064497.1, read on the forward strand.
ACCGTTGTATTAATTTCACGTGCGTTTAGCTACAGCTAAATCCAACTACAGCCGCCACAGGCAACATGACTGCAGACCAGGTATATATGATTAATGAATATGTTTATCTTTAGCTATGACAACCCCTGCCGGAAAAGTAAGCGGAAAGACACCTCTAACTATCTGTATTATGAGGGGGTATAGATATATAACTGTGCCAATTAGATGTTGATTATGTCATTACCATTTTACTTGTTACTTATTAATATACTAACCCCGCATGATGACTGACCTACTAACCGTAGAATAATAAGGAAACTGTCATCTCGCACGATCTATTTTTCCCTAACCCTTGCATTACATAATCCAGCCTGCTTTTCTTTTCTAGCCTCCCTCCACACGCCTTCTACACGCCTCGTCAAGACACTTCCTTCTAGGACTACAGTTCACATGATCCTATCCTTTTCCGTTGCAACCAGGCAGTGCCAGCTGTGCATGAGTAGACAACGACCTGACCACGCCACGGGAGCGCCAATGCCTCGCGCCGCGTGTTTGCCCCAGGTACGTGACCAAAACTGCCCATCACCAGGATAATGATAATTGCACTGCCGCCTGAGATACGTGGATATCAGTATATAAACCAGGCCAGTTCTTATGTTGATTTATACCACTACCTAGTGTAATTTCTCTTAACCTCTTAACTGCGCATGTGGGTAATTAGAAACGTCTGCCTGTGCCGACGTATTTGAGCTGTTTCCATCACTAAAATATTAATTTTACCATAAATAGCATTAATACTTATCCATATGCGCCTATTATAGGTTGATTATAAAGGTATTAACCTGGTACAACAATAAAACGAGTGAAAACAGCGTTTGGATGGTCAAAATCGGCGATACAGGCCGCGAGTTACATAATGTATGGGTGAGGCAACCTCCTTTCCCGCCAATTTCCCCCAAGGCCACTGAGACACAGTCGATCGATACTCTCTCTCTCTCTCTTGCACTCGCTTGCTAACAGTGATGACAATGTCCTGCTTGCAACTCGCTAATGTTAGCACGAAAATATACCTCAAAATAAGGGAATAACAGGGAAAATAGGTGATAACTGAAGGAGGGGAGGAAAGTGGGGAAGGAGGGGAGGTAGAGGAATGATATTTTGCATGGCCCAAGGGCAAAAAAAAACATGTTTTTTTTTTTTTTTTCCGATATTTAAATTTTTTTTTTTTTCTCTGACTCTTAAGAGTCTTCCCGCAGTTCCCAGGTTAATTACCTACTAACCCTGCATGCTGACTAACCTCCTAACTTTAGACTAGTGAACGAACCATAAACCTCGCAGTACTCTTCCCATAAATTTTGTGTTACATAATCTAACATGTTTTTCTCTTTCTAGTTCTCCCTTCCACACGTCTTCTACACGCCTCGTCAAACGCTACCTTCTCGGACTACAATTCATGCGGCCTATCCTTTTCCGTTTTTTTTCGTTTGCAACCAAGCGGTGTGCCAACTGTGCATGCATATATGATGACCCAACCACAACGGAAGAGCCAATGCCTTGCATCATGGTTGCCTCAGGTACGTAACCGAACCAATCTGTCACCATAATCATGACAACGATACTGCCACCTGGTTATGCATGCCCTACCTTATTGATCAACTATTTGTAATTTTTCTCTCTCTCTCTGGATTCCTCCCCCCCCCTTATCCACACGTAGTCTACGTGGCCATTTCCACCCTAACCCCGGTGGGCCTGACAACAAAAAATGAACTCGGCCATCGAGCCGTGTCCAATCCTGGAGGGACTCCCACCTGCGCCGCCCTCCTCGACCCCGGCATACGGGACCACTAGGGCACCCGCGTTTAATTTAACCACCACCTGTATGCACGTGCCAGCACCTATGAAGTATGGCAGGACTTGTTATTCAACCTCACAAAGGCCTACAGGTACGAGAGAACTGTTCACCCTTTTTATCCCCTCCTTTCCTTCCTTACCTTAAAAGCAACTTACTTATAAAAGTCGGGCAATTAGCCAGCTGACCCTTCTGGCCGAGGTGCTCCGCCCCAGTCTCCGTGAACAACAACATGCTTGCCGTAACGCCTGCGATTATTTATTCTTATATGCCGGTGTGTGAACTAACGCTGTTATCTAATTCAGAGCATTGGGAACGAAGGGCCAGATTGCCAGATGCTGACTCCACAGCCCCTGCACAGCCGCCCTGGCCCCGAATATGGAAGGGGCCACTCAGCCCCGGCAACACCCGCCTCCAGCATCCTCCACTACTCCACCATCTTGCCAACTAAGGAGCATGTTAGCTCCAGCCCTGGAGGTTATGCATCAACCTCCTCTTCTCTCCCCCTTGAAGTGAGCCCCCCCCCTTGTGGGGCTACCCCTGGCAGGCCAAGATTGCCCTGCCCGGAAACCAACACACCAGCGATGACAAACAATCACCAGCCCCCGACCCCGGCAACACCGAGTCACCCTGCCATATATAAACCCCGAGAGGAGGAGAGCGGACAGAAGTACAAATATAGCTTTTTGCCGAGCGGGACCTCGCTCTGCTTGAAGACTGTTTTACTCGCCTGCTGACAGACGACCGGCACCCCGCAAGCTGAACACCAGGACTTGATGTATTATTTTCCTGGATCTGCATTAATCGTGGCAACCCGCCGGTTAACATAGAGACCTACGAGCAATATATATATCTCCACACATACACAGAGATCTAGGGTAGACAGATCTACTGTGTTCTTGGGTTGATTGAACCTCTCGTTATGGATCAGAGACAGTTAAGGGGAGGTATTTACTTTGTTCCCTAGACCTCCATCAAGCTTAAAATTATACCCCCTTGAGTCCCTTTCAAGATAAATTTGTACATTTTTCGGTAGAAAAATTTCCTGGCTGAAGGCCGGTTCCTCTTAAATTACAGGCTCGCTATAGCTCGCCAGGATATAATCGACACCTGAATGGCACAAAAGGTCTTAATATGGGGTGAAAGTTCTTAAAATCGCTAAACTAATGGGGCAAACGTTTTATAATATCAAAAGCAATGGGGCTAAACATAAGGGAGAAAGGGGTCAAGAAAAAAACCCTCAAGGGGAGACCTCCCCGTAAGCAAAGTCCGTGCATAGACACTGCTTACGTTTGTTCGATGAGACGCTCCTCTGGCCCTGCCAGGAAGAAGACCATTTTAGATCCTAGTAGAGAACCTTAACTCAACTTCATCACCGGTCAACCGACCCATCTGTAACTTCTTCACACAACTGGACACCCTGGACGGCCCCCTGGAGCAGGCGAGAAGCCCCCGATGAAACCAGATTCAAGAGGAGAAAGAAGATAACCTGACCGGGCACGATTCCGTATAATAGTATCAGTGTAGAGATACTGTGTTACCAACCCGTTGTGTTTGCCTATGTTCACCCTTGAGTTATTTGCTAACCGTGAAGTGTGTTTCGAGTTTGATCCTAGAGTCCCCTGTTCTTGCCAGAGATTTCGTTCTAGTAAGTGTATTACGAGATAATTACCGCGACAGTATTTACCTGCAGCCGCAACACGAGTTATTCCTAAATTGGATGTTTTGGTATAGATATTCTGTGATCCCGCAAATTAAGGGATAGGTCGTAAACGTGATTTAATCTCAGTGACGAATTCCCATCCGCGCATTAACGGTTAAAAGTATACGTAAATAATTGCCTACTTGACTCTGCTAGATCGTGTAAAGTCGAAACTCAACGTTAGCCCCCACTTAATCGAATAACTAAAGCCTTAGGCCTAAAGCAACGAACTGTATCAGATACTGTGTAAAAGGAATCGGTGCCCCCCTCGAGTGACTTTCTTATCACTTCTTATCGTGTCCGTATCGGAAGAATAATACCCGAGATTTGGAAGTGGCAGTGCATACTCTAATCGAGATCCACGATTGTGCTTGGAAAATTGAAAGACCAAGCTCTTACTACTGAACTTATTACTCCTGCTCATGTTCTCTAAAGTGAATTGATTCTTTTTTTATACCGTGAGTGTGTTCGATAAATAAAGCTGTATTACAAATATCATCCTGTGATTCTACTTAACGTGTTCTATTGATCCCTGGTGTGTATGTATGTGAAACGAGCCGTCCCAGTCTTCCAGAACTCACTTACGCCAGTTAATCCTGAATAAAACCAGGGCATAACATTGGCGGCAGCAGTGGTTCTTGATTCGGATAGATTTCATTGCATTCACATCACTAAACAGAAAAATCCCCAATATGGCCGCACCTCGTTCACACATCCCCATCCCAAAATACGATAGGGACACTTACGAAATCGAAACATACATGGACATTGTAAAACCAGTATTAGACTTGGCATATAATACGGACCGAGAGAAAATCGCCGTACTACTAACGCACCTGGGAAAAGTCGTTTCCCTTGTTGCATCACAGGTTAACCCCACGCTCACTTGGGATCAGTACCAGCCCATAGTTATCGAGGCTATTAAGCCCTCACTAGGCATCTTCGTTGCCCATGCTCGCATTAAAGACAAAGTACGAAGGAGACCTAGACGTCACATTAACTTCTGTCTCACAACAAATCAAATCCGCTTTCCCCACTCTCCCTAAAGTGCAACAAGACCAACACATCCTGGTCAATCTCGTTCAAGCTTTGCCCTAAGCAGTTCGCGAATACTTTGAACCATCGCCGCCATTAAGAGGTTCACCAACCACCCCCTGACCACAACCCGACCATCGGCCACCACACCCACCTACCACTCGGCCAAACCCCAACCCAGCAGACCCCGGTTCAACCCCAACCCCATCCGCCGAGTCTACAACAAAAACCAGGCCTACAACAACAACAAAAGTAAGAACCCCACTCTTGTTATTATCAACCCTTATGACTTCCCCGCCTGTAAATATAAATGTGCCCTTCATGACATCCGGGACTCTGCCAAATATCGCCCCGCCCAACACCGCATCTCTGCCAATGAGGAAGAGTTGATCGGGGGCGACGAGGTCCAAGACCTCGATGACGAGGGCGTCGCTCACCCCGAAACAGATCAAGGGATGGAGGAGGTCCTGGGAGAAGTGGAAGCCGACCCCCAGGATTTTTAAATCATACCCCGCCAACCATGGCTTCGGGGGGGGACACTATAAATGACCGAGCACCCCTATTTACCACCTTGCTCAACTTCAGGGAATTCCTGTACGCTTGCTCGTAGACACCGGGGCTTCCCGATCTTGCATATTCAGTTCCTTCTATGACAAACACCATAGAAAGTTCGGAGACATTCACACAACCAAGTCCAAATTAATCAGTGCCGGGGACGCCCCCCTATGTGTCAGGGGAGAAACTCGTCATTTATACGTGACCACCTTATGCTAAGTGCCATCACTCCTTCGTGATCTTTCATTCAGACTGCCAACATTATGACGGGTACCTGGGACTCAATCTACTTCACAAATTGCAGGCCCATGTCGACTGTGGCCAACGCCTAATACGTTCAAAAAAAAAAAAAACACCCTCATAAACAACCACCCCTAACCTGCCCGACCCCCAAACAAAGTCAGAGCAAAGTGAAGCCTAATCACCCAACACCCACACACCATTCCTGCAAACCAAAGAAACCACCTAACCCCTCAACCCTGCATGACCAACCCAACCGCCAACACCACCCCCAAACAAAGGCGAAACTCCAAACAAAACCTCAAAACGAAAAAAAACAAAAAACACTCCTAACCACACACCTTCCCCATTACGCAACTCTGACCAACCACTCCTTCTCTGACCATCATAAGTCCTGCTATGATCCAAAACAAAATCACCATCCCCCCTAACCATCAACGATTGGTGCCCCTAAGATCCATACCCCACAAGACCATGATTTTGACCCCCTCTAACCAATCCATAACCCAAAACCGGTGTATCATTCAACCTGCCATATTATCTTCCCAGCAAAATACCATTCTCATTGTAATATTTCAGACAATGTACTAACTCTCCCCCAAGGTTTAATCGTCGGTGACCTCGAAACCTTTGACGAGGTCATTACTCCACCCACAACCCCCACCGAAACTCCTACATTACCCACCATCCCCGACTCCTTAACCCCCCTGCAACAAAGCCAGATGCAACAAGTACTGTATGACTTTCGTGACGTGTTCGCCCAGACTCCCACAGAAATTGGACGGACGAACCTAGAACAACACGCCATTCATACCACCGGACCCCCACTACGACAACCCTCCCGCTGGAAGAACCCCCTCCAACGCCAAGAGGAACACCAACAGGTTCAAGAGATGTTGGACGCCGGCATTGCCACACCGTCAGTCAGCCCTTGGTCATCACCCGTAGTGCTTGTGAAGAAAAAAGATGGCTCCACCAGGTTCTGTGTCGACTACCGTCGGCTAAACGACGCCACCATCAAAGATGCCACTCCACTACCCAGGATCGACGATTCCCTCAACTCCCTCCACGGTCCAAATGGTTCACCACCTTAGATCTACAAGCCAGATATTGGCAAGTCCCCATCAAGCCCGAACATCAACAAAAAACCGCCTTCTCCACAAGTGGCGGACATCTGTACGAGTTTAATATCTTACCATTTGGCCTGTGTAACGGCCCAGCCACCTTCTCCCGCCTCATGGAGTCCGTATTAAAGGGACTAACCTGGGAGACCTGCCTAGCCTACCTGGACGACATCATCGTTTACTCTGCAACCTGGCCCGAACACCTTCATCGGCTACGACAAGTATTGCAACGCATCAAGGACGCCGGGTTAAAACATAAGCCCTCCAAATGCGAAATGGCCCGGAATACCGTAGGGTTCTTAGGACACGTAATCTCCGCCGCAGGCATCTCTCCAGACCCCAAGAAACTCTCCGCCATTAAAGACCAACAGCCTCCCACTACAGTAAAAGGGGTACGCTCCTTTCTAGGGCTAGCCACCTACTACAGACGATTCGTCCCACATTTTGCCGACATCGCCAGACCCCTCCACCAACTCACCCACAAAGGCACGGAATTCATCTGGACCCCCGAAAGACACTTAGCCTTCGAGACTCTGAAAGACAAGCTGGTAAAATCACCCACCGTCGCCTTCCCAGATTATTCCCGACCCTTCCACCTGTACACGGACGTGTCCCTGTACGCCATCGGAGCTGTCCTGGCCCAAATCCGGGATGGATCCAAACACGTAATTGCTTATGCCAGCTCCACCTTGAACACCGCCTAGCAAAACTACGCCGCCACAAAGCGTGAATGCCTCGGAGTAATTTGGGCTTTAAACCATTTCCGATCCTTTGTCCTAGGCGCCAAGTTAGATATCATTACGGACCACCAAAGCTTACAATGGCTCAGAAAATCGGAGACAAACTCAGCACTATTAGTACGTTGGAGGGAAACCCTAGAAGAATACGACTTCGCCACCCACTACCGCCCCGGAAAACTCCACACCAACGCCGATGCACTCTCCCGCCTACCTGTACCCGAGGACATCCCCACCAACCTCGCAGCCCAACAACACACCGACCTCATCAACAGCTCCATCCGCCCCGACTCCACCCCACCACATCCTACCCTACTCCAATCCGGGCAAAGAAAAACCAAACCTAAATGGATCCCCAACACAATTTTCTCCAAATTGACCCGCAGGGGCGACAAATTAACAACCGACTCTGGACACATCGTCGTCGAGCCAACGGTTGCTCAAGAGTTCATGATTGCAATCCACGAAGGAAATAGCATCCACTTAGGACAGAACAAAATGCTCAAGATATTCCAAGACCAATAATGGACCATCAAACCCTCCGGAATTGCAAGAAAAGTAACCAAATCTTGCAAACCATGTACACTGGGCAAGGACAGGTGCCGCACAGCTGGACCAGCCGTCTCCGCTCAAAAACCATTCCACAGCCTCTCCTTAGACGTCATGGGGCCTTTTCCCGTTAGCCACGGCAAACGCTACATCGTCACCTTCGTCGACATCTACTCTAAATTCCTAATCGCCTGCCCCACTTCCGACCACACAGCAACAACCATTGCCACACTACTAGCCACCGAAATCTTGCCAGTCTTCGGAATACCCCTGTCACTTCTGTCTGACAACGCCCCACAATTTAAGGGACAAATTTGGGAAGAGTTCACCAGGCTCTGTGGCATCAAAATCAAGCACTCCTTCCCTTACTGGCCCCAGGGCAACGCAGTCTGCGAAAGAAGCCACCGCACCATCAACAACCAGCTCCGCACAAGAATGGTAGCTTTAAATACCTCAGACTGGGCCTCCCAAGTAAAAATTATTCAATGGGGAATGAACACCTGCCCAAAAGAAGACGGGATCTCCCCCCATGAGCGAGTATATGGCACAGCCCCCTTCCTACTACCCTTCTATCACTGAGCCACACCATCCACTACACATTTCAGCCTTGACCCCTTGCAACAACTCAAAAACACTCTCCACACCGCCCAAGTCTGCCAAGACACAAAACACGACGCCCTCGATGACAAAAGCCCCTTCGCCATCCACGATACCGTAATGGTGGCCAAACTACCAGTCATCAACAAACTGGGCCCGCGTTACGTAGGCCAATACACAGTATCCCATGTCCCAAACGCCTACCAGACCTCCATCAATTATCACGGAGAAACCCGCACAATGCGCAACCGTTTCATCCGCATATACAAACCAATCGAGATACCCTCCCCTGCACCCCAACCCGGACCCAGCCATGACCTCACCACCACTACCACCCACCCCAACCCAGTTATCCCTACTCCAGCCATTCCTTACATGCCACCTCCAACCCTCCCTGCCCCGCCACCCAAGCCGCACACCCACCCCCCCAAAAAAATCCACCAACACACCCCCCGAACCCCCCATCCCCAAAACACCGACCAAGAAAAAAAACGCACCTCACAACCCCAACCCCTCCGACACCACACCCAAAACCACCCCTCTTAACCCACCAAAGGAACCTACTCAACCATGCCACTACGAACTACGATCCAAAACCTTACCTCAACCACGACTCCCCATTCATCACCGAATTAAAAGGCTGGTCAAAACAAAAACACAGCCCCACAAAACAAAATACTTTTCCGCCCTAACCCCACCCCTACCCATAAAACAAATCCTTCCCCGACCAATAACCTCCTCCCCTAATATTTCCTCCCCAACCTCCCAGTCCCCACCAAACTCAACCCCCTAACTCCCCCTTCACCTCCTCAACCGTACCATCCCCCCCTTCCCCCACCAATCCTAAACCAACCACCCCCCCTAACCACAAACCCACAACCTCCACGATCACAACTAACAACACCCCTTTCGAATTACCAACCCGCCTTGCTCCACCAACCTTATCACCTTTTCCCTCTACCTTAACCCCCCAAAACCCCTCAAACCCACCAGACAACAAATCAAACCACCCAACAAACCCCCAACTACCCAGCCCCAACCCCCAACCCCAAGCACAATCACTATAAATCATCCCCACCCCACCCCCGAGTCTAGTCCCGAAGCCCCCAATAAACAAGGCACACGTACAAAATCAGGCCGACTAAGTAAACAACCTGACCGGTTTTCGTCAATAATCGACACAACCCACACCACCAACGCCAAACAAGGAAAACTACCAACAAAACAAATAGACATCACCAACACCACAAGCCATCAAAACCCTACACATAAACAAACCAAGCACCCAAAACAAACACCCCCATGCAGAATAGCGGGAATCACCTGCTCACCAACCCACCGGCCATACAACGGAACTTAATTACTCCCCCACCGTTAATCACCGCTACCCCAACACCCGCATCTCCATATGACCCTCCGCCACCACCACGACAGACCACCACTCGCTCGGCTACCACCACCACCACCACATCTCTCTCCCGCACCGACCAAAGTTTTCCTACAGTTAACATGGAACAAACACCCTTCATCCGGAGAGTTAAAGTAACATCAGATGCCGGACGCCTAACCAGAATCCGGCACCCCCACGAAGCCGTCGCCACAAGCCTGATCAACACCACAGAAACAACTCTCCTGGTTAACATAGACCCAATCAAAACCCCGGACCAACGATCCATCAAATGGTGGGACCTCCTCCACCAACAAACCTTAACTTTCCACCACTTCAACATTTTTACATTCGACCTTAAGGTACGGGGTCGTACCTACGACGATGGAGAAGGAAGTGAAATACAAGGAGGACGAGAAAGCGACAGGCCCCCTCGAGAAACAACATACAACCAAGACACCAACAACAGACCAGAGAAGACACACCAGCACCCAACCAAGACGGGACAGAAACGAAAAACTCCTCCCCGTCAGGATCATGCAAAACCCGGCAGTCACTACCCCAGCAACTAGCCCGGATAACGCGCCCCAAAATGGCCGACCACCAAACCACCAAGACAGACACACAAACATTCACCCAAGATGGCGAGAGAGCGCGCGGCCCGGCACCAACCCGACCCAACACGAACCCGAATTACTATGCCGGGCCAAGAGGTTTTCACCCCAAATTAACCACCGGGACAACCCACCCCAAAATGGCCGACTCCAAGCCACGACCTCCAACCTCCCGGAGGACTGTGCGTCCTCAACCCTTCTAGACCCAACCCCTCCACAACACTCAACAGGTACATGTCATTTAACTTCCAGCCTTCTAGTATACAAACCACATTTCCTTAACCCCTGACATTCTTGAAGTACCTCTGCTGATTTATATATGTTTAATTCTGCTCAACCTGCAGACGGCCATAACTGCAAACCATGTATTATTGTATTCATGATATATATATATGTTTAACTATATGACAGCCCTCTAAGAAGAAGACAAGGAGGGAAGACACCCCTTATCTCTACCTTACGACGGTACAAGTATGATTTATCCATGTTAATTCTGATCAACCTGCAGACGGCCATAACTGCAAACCATGTATTATTGTAATAATGATATATATATATATGTTTAACTATGACAGCCCTCTAAGAAGAAGACAAGGAGGGAAGACACCCCTTATCTCTACCTTACGACGGTATAAGTATGCACCCCATACTAATTATTATCTTGATGTACCTCTGCTAAATGCTATGTTTAATTCTGATCAATCTACAGACGATCATCTCAAGAGAGAAAGACAGGGAAGGCACCTGGTATCTCTCTGCATTGTCAGTATGTGTATGTGTACCCTACCCAAAGCAACAGCCAGACAGACAGACACTCACCAACACGGTCGGAGAGAGAGGAATAAACCACCCCGCCCCCTTTCGCGCCTCATCCCCCCCAGCCCGATTAGAAGCTTACTGCCTCGGCAGCCAGCACTGGACAACTCACCCCAAAATGGCCGACCACAGACAACAACCCCCAACCTTTCTAGACCAGCCCTCCACACCAATCCACATGTTCCACATCTTTTAACTCGCAGTCTTCTAGTATACAAACCACATTTCTCTCCTCCCTGCCGTTATTAAACCCTAACTAAGTATGTATTGTTACGACCGGTACAACAAAATAAACAAGGGCACTTAATATTGGACTACAAGATAAGCTAGATCTGCAACAATGGTACGCTAATTCCAAACCCTCGAACTATTAAGCCGGTGAACAAAACACCTAAACCCTCCAGAGTTAATCTACTGGATAACGGGGTATCAATTAACTGGGTTAAGTGTACTTCTACAAAGGCTTTCCGGTGACGGCAAAGCCTACTCACAACAAGAGTAATTACGTTAATAAAAAGCTCTCAAGTAATAACAATGCTTAAATAAACTATGACAAGATTTAATAAAAGATTATATGCTTACGTTATCTTTAGTGTGAGTCTGGACTCAACACTAAAACTCTTCAATGCTCTATGAAAACACTTGAAGTCTAGTCCTACAGCAAACAGATATGGAATCTTCTGAAAACGTCTGATGCTCTAAGATGCTCGTCGAATATAGAACAGGAGTAATGCAGGGGCAGGACACCAAAGCGTGTATCGTAAATACACCCAAAAAGTAGGATACATATATATGGAAACAAGGGAGTGCAACAACTCTGTGACAGCACTAACAACAGCAACTCAAAAACAGTACTTCCTTAGCCAAAGTAACAGCCATACTGGGTTGTGCACTATGCATCAACCTAGGCTAAAAACAATACGTGAATAATTGCTAAAGCATACGCAGTTAAAGTTAATAAACAAAATGCTGTCTTTCTTACTAATAAAGTCTAGCAGCAGCATAAAGCTACAGGGAGCCTAGGCAGAACTCAAGCATGGTTGCAGCCTACTGTCTCCCCTGAACAGATTTCCCTTATCTTACGTTAAGTGAATATGAGGCTCTCTTGGTAAGTCCAGATCTCAAATATCCGGTCTTACCCTGGCGCTCCTCAAAGGTCAACAAAATGAGTTAGCAAGTATCCAAGCAAGAGTAGGCAAAAGCCCTTTGCTTGTATACTGCTAAGCTCGCAAAGGAAAATATGCACAATGGTGTACTACAGGCTACCTAGCTCCGTCGAAGTCGTACAGGCTCTGACTTGTCACATACATAACACAGACAACGACCAAAGGTACCCTCCACTGTCTAGCATTAAATAGTAATAAAGAACAACCAAATAATTAGAAGCACCCAACAATATGACTCCATGTGACTATGATTCTAATAACCTCTAAAGCTAGTGCAAAACATATATGTGAGAACAGGCGCTGGTAATACGACTGGCCGACTATGGAAGTCGTATGCGAGAACCAGAAGGGATGGGTAATTGAATAAAGATAAGAAGTATTGGAAAGAAGGAGTTCAGAGAGAGGCAAAGCAGTAAAGGGGGGTTAGATGTGAGACAGGATGCGAGGGACGTGTAGGACCAGGCGCACAATGCCATGTTCTGAGGAGAGGGAAGGAGAGAAGTACTCAGTCTGGCCACCAGATGGCTCTGCGACCAATCACAGGCCGCTACGTCACATGACCAGCAGACGTCATATGCCACGCCAGGCCCGCCGACCAATAGCGAGCGGGTGGGCCCACCGAGCGAGGAATGCACACGTACATACGCACACACATGCCTCTCCAACTCTCTCTCTCACACGCTGCATGTTATAATCAATACTATGGATATAAAATACTTCTAAGTGTCACAGACAAGAAAAAAGGCAAACACTGATCTGTCTGTGACAACACGAATACTAAGAAAGAAAGAATATCGTTCTACGATTATTATAGCCCATTTCACTGCTGTGCCGAGTGCTAGCGAGTCACGAGTACATTCTGGCAAGCTGGCCAGCGTAACACCCCGCCCAAGATGTGGGACATTTTAACTTCAGGTAAACGCCACATCTGACCAGACAGAATGCCCACAAACCCCGCATCACCCAGCTACTCCCCAAGTTGTGAAAAACAAGGCACAATCACAAACATAAAAACACTTCATTATATAAAAAACAAATCTACACAACATTTCCCCAAAATAATAGTATCACTTAACAATGTTACGCTCAACGAGCAAGCTTCACCAAACCTAACCTACTAAGAACAAAAACTCAGAATGTCTTTGATTCTTGCTGTAACATACTGCACTTATATACTATCAAAAGAAAGAGTTTTTATGTGAGGTTTTTGTATTATTTTAATAGTGTTTTTGGCGGCTTTGCACTACAGGGGCAAGCCTAATTTTTCTCCACTCAAACCAACACTGACTGAACGGCGAGGGTTCTCCTCCAAACATACCCTCCCGTGACAAACAATCAGCCAGAACATTATCAGTGCCCTTAACATGCCACACATCCAACTTGTATTCCGGCAGCAAAACAACACCTGACACTGATAAACTGCCCAGTCCATCACAAGACTGACACTTCACTTCGCTCTCGCCGGCAACAGGACCTGCCAATCACCTTTCACTATTTCCACCTTAGTGATAAACGAGGCAGCCCCGATGCGGCCAATGGGGTCGTCAACTCTTTGTAATGTATAGGCGTCTGTCAGGGATGATGCACCAATACTCTTGCAATCAACACAAACACGGATCTTGCCACTCAACTCAGGTTGCAAAGTCACTGGCAACGACCACTCACGATATCCCTTATCCAACATGTAGTCCAGCTCTGCTTTCACGACAGGCTGTTAAGCAGGATTTATACGGTAGGGAGCCAATTTGAGCTTTGCACTGTCTCCAGCCTCTATGTCGGGTGCCCCCCCGGACATCAGGCCTGGAGAATCAACAAACATTCGGACGTACTGCCACAGCCTAGTAAACAACTTCTCTTGGCGCTTAGGAACAAGAGGTTGCAACTTATCTCGAAGAACAACATGCTCATTGCCCTCCCACAACCCAGCCGGGACCGCAGTCTCTAAACTATAGTCTCCCTCCTTCTCCACCTCTGTCCCTAAAACAGCCAGGTCATGAGAGGGACAATCTGTACCACCTGTGCAGTCACTCCCATAGTTCATAAGCGCTAAGGCTTCCCCGCCGATACAGTACATGCGCACCCCCGCATTCCTTATGGCTACACCTGCCTGCGCAGCATCACCGCCTTCAGCGCCACGGCCAGATACAGTCGGTCTATGGTAGGGCTGTTGCATTTTACTAGGGCAGCATTGGGAGCTTATACGACGGTCGGGCGTATCTATTACATAGTTAACCTCACCAATCTGTTTAATGTCCTGATACTGCCCACCACCCTTAGCAGCCATGGGTCGACCATGAACTAACAACCATGCCAAAGCCTCGTCGCCCACCTTGAACAACTTAGACAATGAGGCCAACGTTTTACTCACACCCAAGTGACCTGCCAGCGGAACATCGTGCACCGCATAAGTTGTGAGGCCTGGGTGCTCGGCAAAAACAGTGGGGTATAAACCGAACAGGTGCTGGATCGCTTCACGCTGTTGCTCAGGCAGGTGCTCAAGCGCTTCCACAGCCACCTGACTCGTGTTCCCCGCCCACTGATCCGCCGAGACATGACAATCCCAAATTTCCTCCACCTGTGCCTCACTGCCCCCCTCTCCTTCTCCACCTTGGCCACTGCAGACCAACACAGGGACAGTAGGCTGCTCAGGTGGGCTCCTCACAAACTCCTTCAACAAGTTCACATGACATGCTTCCCCGTCCTCATCGAGTTCAATAGCCCCGTTCCCACAACTCTCAAGACTAGGATCTTCTAGTTGCATCAGTCGTATATCAGAGGGTGCCAACCTGTCCAAGTGCTCCTGGAGCAACTTGTGGCCACCCCCGATACTGGGTTGCTCAAGCCTAGTCTGTTTCACCTGGGACCGTTTCTGTCGTGGAGTGCTATCACGCCCTACCATGTCACTAGGGGGGACAGGTTCTGGGGCCACTTCGGACCTCAAAAGTGGTGCAAGTACTGAGTCACCAAGGAGTGTCGCTGGGTCCAAACTCTTAAACCGACCACCAGCCTTGACTTTCTCCTTCCGACCCTTCCTCCGCTGGTCTGAAACCTGGGTACTAGGCTGTGACACCTGAGAGGACTGAGATCTGGTGACAGCACACGCCATCTGCTGCATCTGGCACCTCTTGAGCCACTCTTGCCCCTCCCTACTCGTGTCGGCCGCCCTCTCGGCAACGACTAAGGGTGGAACCTCGGAAGTAGGCACCGCAAAGTCGTTACCGAGAAGGAGGTCGACCCCCTCAACTGGCAATTTCTCTACAATCCCCACATCCAACTCCCGTGTCACACCATCCACCACAAGCTCCACTCTCACCAGTGGGTAAGACCGCACAGCATTGATGCCTTGAACCACTACAACCCGAGCTGCGTTAATAGGCTTACCAGTGAAGTTCTTAAATAACGTCTGGGAGGCACCCGTATCACGCAACAACTCAAGCCTATGTTCCACACCAGCCCACCTCACAGTGCCATGTCCCCTATGACCACAAAAAGCATCTCGGATGGGTAGCGAGCCCTCCTTATGCTTCTTCACCGACTGTGACTTCGCAACCGACGATTTACCCCGAGCAAACGCGGAAGACCTCAAAGACACCCCGATGTTGCTCACTAGAGACACCACCGCTGTAGACTGTGTGCTCGGACAAGAGCGCGCAATATGCCCCTTATTATGGCACTTAAAACACTCCACCTCACTCCTTGACTTCCCCTGGGGTGGGGAAGGGCCCTGGCCTTTCTTTAACGAGAAGGATTTCGACTTGGGTTCAAAATTGGCAACAGTGCTCTTAGTAGGATAATTTGTTGTATCATTAGTTTGGGGGGGTGGGGGGGTACGCCCCTTGTTACCTGCCTCAGCTCTCTGGGCAGACCCGCACCCACGAATTAACGACAACCTGAGGTCAGCCAACTCAGCCGCCTCCTGCAGAGTTTTAGGTTGCTTTTCTTTCAGGTTAAGAGTCAAGTCCCCACCAGTGCATTTAAAGAATTGTTCTAACAACACTAATTGCTTCACCGCATCAAAAGTAGTTGCTTTCTCCGACCTCAACCAATTCTCAAACGCATCTGATAGTTCTCTAACGTGTTCCTGGAAAGTACTCTCCTTTCGCTTAGGAACCGCCCTAAACTTCAGCCTATAGGTCTCTGGCTGCAACTCATACACCCTCAGGACAGCCTTTTTCAACGCCTCATAATTCACACAGGAATCTAGGGGCAAAGCATCGTACGCCTTGAGTGCTTTCCCCGTCAATCGTGAAGAAACAAGGGCTGCCCACTTCTCCTCGGGCCATTGGTGCTCCCGGCACTTGTTCTCAAAACGGAGAAAGAATTCTGTAACTCCTGACTCATCAAACACTGGAACCAACTTTAGTAGCTGTGACAGGGGCTGGTCATGGGGTCGACACCCCTGGACGAAACGGTTCCCCGTCACCTCTACCCGAGTTTTCTCTAGGTCAACATCGGCACAATACCTTGCAGACTCATACTTGAGCTCAGCCTCATGCTTTCGCTGTTCGAGCTCGGCCTGTCGCTCCTGCTGTTTAAGTTTGGCGAGCTCGAGCTGAAACAATATCTCGGAAGACAAACCCTGAGGAGGGGGTGCTACTACCGGGGACCCACCCAGTGAGGCACCTAGAGGCTTACCCAACCGCCAGCGGACATCGGCCTGCGGGAACGTACTCGGCTCCGGAACCCGAGGGGGCGCCATGATAGGAGTTGAGTGGAATGGGGCCTGGGACGAAGGTGCCCCAGCTCCCGCTCCACCCGAAACCTCACGCACCCCACCCAGCACAGGCAACCAGCTCACTTCTTGACCAACCGCTAGTGCAAGAAAACCCTAAGACTGTGGCTATACACTGCAGTCCGTACCGGTCCAGCCCCGACACCCGGTCCGCCGACACAGGCTCCTCCAAAATCCTCCGAGCATCCTCCTCACCGTTCACCACCCGAACGCCGTCAGACAACTCCACCTTCTCCACCTTCTCGCCTGTCTCTCGCACTGTGCCCTCACTATTCTCAAACCCGTCCAGTGACGACATGATGGAGTAAAAAAAAAAAAATCCCAAGTCAAGACAAAAGTAGCCAAACTCTCGCGTAGCTTTATTTACAAAAAATATTTGAAGATGTTTTTAAGTGCAATACTAGGTCACCAATAAACTCCAACAAGTTCCATATATCCTCAAAAACAATGTCCACTGCCAACACTGCGAGAAATAAAATCGAACCCAAAAATGGCGAATAAGATTTCTCCTAAAAAAATCCTGCAAAACTCAGTTCACTATATCCTGGACAAAGGTCGCCATTTGATACGACCGGCACAACGAAATAAACAAGGGCACTTAATATTGGACTACAAGATAGGCTAGATCTGCAATAACGGTACGCTAATTCCAAACCCTCGAACTATTAAGCCGGTGAACAAAACACCTAAACCCTCCAGAGTTAATCTACTGGATAACGGGGTATCAATTAACTGGGTTAAGTGTACTTCTACAAAGGCTTTCCGGTGACGGCAAAGCCTACTCACAACAAGAGTAATTACGTTAATAAAAAGCTCTCAAGTAATAACAATGCTTAAATAAACTATGACAAGATTTAATAAAAGATTATATGCTTACGTTATCTTTAGTGTGAGTCTGGACTCAACACTAAAACTCTTCAATGCTCTATGAAAACACTTGAAGTCTAGTCCTACAGCAAACAGATATGGAACCTTCTGAAAACGTCTGATGCTCTAAGATGCTCGTCGAATATAGAACAGGAGTAATGCAGGGGCAGGACACCAAAGCGTGTATCGTAAATACACCCAAAAAGTAGGATACATATATATGGAAACAAGGGAGTGCAACAACTCTGTGACAGCACTAACAACAGCAACTCAAAAACATTACTTCCTTAGCCAAAGTAACAGCCATACTGGGTTGTGCACTATGCATCAACCTAGGCTAAAACAATACGTGAATAATCGCTAAAGCATACGCAGTTAAAGTTAATAAACAAAATGCTGTCTTTCTTACTAATAAAGTCTAGCAGCAGCATAAAGGTACAGGGAGCCTAGGCAGAGCTCAAGCATGCTCGCAGCCTACTGTCTCCCCTGAACAGATTTCCCTTATCTTACATTAAGTGACTAGGAGGCTCTCTTGGTAAGTCCAGATCTCAAATATCCGGTCTTACCCTGGCCTATGAGGAGCTCAAAGGTCAACAAAATGAGTTCGCAAGTATCCAAGCAAGAGTAGGCAAAAGCCCTTCGCTTGTATACTGCTAAGCTCACAAAGGAAAATATGCACAAGGGTGTACTACAGGCTACCTAGCTCCGTCGAAGTCGTACAGGCTCTGACTTGCCACATACATAACACAAACAACGACAAAAGGTACCCTCCACTGTCTAGCATTAAATAGTAATAAAGAACAACCAAATAATTAGAAGCACCCAACAATATGACTCCATGTGACTATGATTCTAATAACCTCTAAAGCTAGTGCAAAACATATATGTGAGAACAGGTGCTGGTAATACGACTGGCCGACTATGGAAGTCGTATGCGAGAATCAGAAGGGATGGGTAATTGAATAAAGATAAGAAGTATTGGAAAGAAGGAGTTCAGAGAGAGGCAAAGCAGTAAAGGGGGTTAGATGTGAGACAGGATGCGAGGGACGTGTAGGACCAAGCGCACAATGCCATGTTCTGAGGAGAGGGAAGGAGAGAAGTACTCAGTCTGGCCACCAGATGGCTCTGCGACCAATCACAGGCCGCTACGTCACATGACCAGCAGACGTCATATGCCACGCCAGGACCGCCGACCAATAGCGAGCGGGTGGGCCCACCGAGCGAGGAATGCACACGTACATACGCACACACACTGCCTCTTCGCTCTCCAACTCTCTCTCTCACGCGCTGCGTGTTATAATCACTACTATGGATATAAAATACTTCTAAGTGTCACAGACAAGAATAAAGGCAAACACTGATCTGTCTGTGACACACGAATACTAAGAAAGAAAGAATATCGTTCTACGATTATTATAGCCCATTTCACTGCTGTGGCGAGTGCTAGCGAGTCACGAGTACATTCTGGCAAGCTGGTCAGCGTAACAGAATTAGATGATGTACACCCAATATCTTTTTGATGACGTAAGCTGTAGTGCCCGCGTCATGTGAATGTCCCTGTGACTATTGTAATTACCGTTGTATTAATTTCACGTGCGTTTAGCTACAGCTAAATCCAACTACAGCCGCCACAGGCAACATGACTGCAGACCAGGTATATATGATTAATGAATATGTTTATCTTTAGCTATGACAACCCCTGCCGGAAAAGTAAGCGGAAAGACACCTCTTAACTCTGTATTATGATTAGATTAAAATCCAGTATTCGAGAATGGATAATAAGTCGTAGGCGTGTGCATAAACCTTTAACCGTCCTGGTGGTGTAATGGTTAAGGTGGCAAAAATATGTGTGTGATAACCCGGGTTCGAATCCCGGTGGATCATATATACTTTAATTAATTTCATTGGGGGTGTGGTGGTGAGATTAATAACAATATTATTATGAGGGGGTATAGATATATAACTGTGCCAATTAGATATTGATTATGTCATTACCATTTTACTTGTTACTTATTAATATACTAACCCCGCATGATGACTGACCTACTAACCGTAGAATAATAAGGAAACCGTCATCTCGCACGATCTATTTTTCCCTAACCCTTGCATTACATAATCCAGCCGGCTTTTCTTTTCTAGCCTCCCTCCACACGCATTTTACACACCTCGTCAAGACACTTCCTTCTAGGACTACAGTTCACATGATCCTATCCTTTTCCATTGCAACCAGGCAGTGCCAGCTGTGCATGAGTAGACAACGACCTGACCACGCCACGGGAGCGCCAATGCCTCGCGCCGCGTGTTTGCCCCAGGTACGTGACCAAAACCGCCCATCACCAGGATAATGATAATTGCACTGCCGCCTGAGATGCGAGGATATCAATATATAAACCAGGCCAGTTCTTATGTTGATTTATACCACTACCTAGTGTAATTTCTCTTAATTACCTACTAACCCTGCATGCTGACTAACCTCCTAACTTTAGACTAGTGAACGAACCATAAACCTCACGCAGTATTCTTCCCATAACTTTTGTGTTACATAATCTAACATGCTTTTCTCTTTCTATTTCTTCCTTCCACACGTCTTCTACACGCCTCGTCAAACGCTACCTTCTCGGACTACAATTCACACGGCCTATCCTTTACCTTTTTTTTTCGTTTGCAACCAAGCGGTGTGCCAACTGTGCATGCATATATTATGACCCAACCACAACGGAAGACCCAATGCCTTGCATCGTGGTTGCCTCAGGTACGAAACCGAACCAATCTGTCACCATAATCATGACAACGATACTGCCACCTGGTTATACATGCCCTACCTTATTGATCAACTATTTGTCTGTAATTTTCTCTCTTTCTCTGGATTCCTCCCCCCCTTATCCACACGTAGTCTACGTGGCCATTTCCACCCTAACCCAGGTGGGCCCGACAACAACAAATTAACTCGGCCATCGAGCCGTGTCCAATCCTGGACGGACTCCTACCTGCGTCGCCCTCCTCGACCCCGGCATACGGGACCACTAGGGCACCCGCGTTTAACCACCATCTGTATGCACGTGCCAGCACCTATGAAGTATGGCAGGACCTGTTATTCAACCTCACAAAGGCCTACAGGTACGAGAGAACTGTTCACCCTTTTTTTCCCCTCCTTTCCTTCCTTACCTTAAAAGTAACTTACTTATAAAAGTCGGGCAATTAGCCAGCTGACCCTTCTGGCCGAAGTGCTCCGCCCCAGTCTCCGTGAACATCAACATGCTTGCCGTAACGCCTGCGATTATTTATTCTTATATGCCGGTGTGTGAACTAACGCTATTATCTAATTCAGAGCATTGGGAATGAAGGGCCAGATTGCCAGATGCTGACTCCACAGCCCCTGCACAGCCGCCCTGGCCCCGAATATGGAAGGGGCCACTCAGCCCCGGCAACACCCGCCTCCACCGCCTTCTACAACCAGCCTACTCTGTTCCACAAGGATGGCACTCATCTAAACCCTGTGGGTTCAGCACGCATGGGTCGTCTCCTACACGAAGCAGTCCGCAGCCATGGATCAAAAAACGCCATCCGAGAAGAAGCAGCAGTGACATAAATCATCCAACGCCAAGAAAAAAACAGAGGCAACCGAGGACCACCAGCGATAAGGACCGAAGACAGCGAGGACCGAGGACAGCCATGAACATAAATATAGATCCGACAAGAACCAAAAATATTATTAAAGAGCGTTCTGTGAGTTCTAAAATAACAAATTTAAAGGTTTTCTATGCAAACGCTCGTAGCATACGCAATAAATTTTCAGATTTAGAGGAGCTAGTGTTTACAGAAAATTATGATGTGATTGGCATAACAGAATCTTGGCTCAATACAGAATAGAGACTTTTTAGCAGAGTATTCACTTCCCGGTTATGTAATGTTTGAGAAAAGCCGAATAAATAGAAATGGAGGTGGCGTTTTACTTTATATCAAAGAAAGTCTTAACCCTACCCTCGTGTCAAAACCTCAAATTGTGAACGTCGACGCATCTTTTGTGCTAATAAAGAATAATAAAGGTACAAAAATAATACTTGCATTAATATACAGACCTCCAGCTCAATCAGTGCAAACTGACCGAGAAATTTACGAACAAATTGCAGATGTAAGTAACTCACAAGATACCGTAATTTTTGGCGACTTTAATTTACCTGTGACCAAGTGGGGCGATACTCTTACTTCACACTCCGGACATGACTTTTATACGAACTTGCAAGAGAGTTCGCTTTATCAATTTGTTCGAACGCCGACCCGTGGTAATAACGTTCTTGACATTGTACTTGCAACAAAAGAAGAATTAATAGAGAATTTGAATGTTGGTGATGAATTCAGTAACAGCGACCATCGTACGATAACTTTCACTTTAAACTTTACTAGTAACGAACCAAATAGTAGCATCGAAAAAGTCCCTAATTTCAAGAAAGCAAACTTCCATAAACTTAGAGCTATGTTTAAAGAAACTGACTGGAGCTTTTTAATTCACAATAACGACATAAATACATCTTGGAAGTTATTCGAAGCCACTTACCTAAAAGCAGTGCAAGACTGCATACCATCGAAAATATGGCGTCCAGGCCATAATAATAAGCCCAAATGGTGGAATAAAGATATTTCAAACTGCCTGCTTGCTAAAAAATTTGCTAATCATAGATTACAATCCTCACAAAATGACGAAGAACGGCTGAAATTTGTAGAGCTACGACGCAAAGCCAAAAAGTTAATTAAGCAAAGTAAAAAGACCTTAGAGTTACATATTGTGAATCAAAGTAAAACAAACCCGAAAGAATTCTATAGTTATATTAGAAAGAAAAAAGTAGTTACTTCAACTGTTGGACCGTTAGTCGATGAAAATGGAAAATACACCAAAGACGAAGTACAAATGAGTAATGCCCTCAATACCTTCTTTGCATCAGTTTTTACAACAGAAGACCTCAGTGATATCCCTACACCATCGCCGATTCAGATTGATAATTCAGATGTTCTAAGCAATATCACCGTTACAGAGAGAGAAGTATTGAATTGTTTAGATAAACTCAAGGTAAATAAAACGCCTGGACCTGATACAATCTCGCCTAGAGTTCTAAAGGTAGCTAAGGATGAGCTCTCTAAACCACTAACATTACTATTCAATG
Source organism: Paralithodes platypus (assembly GCA_032716605.1). Classification (NCBI taxonomy): domain Eukaryota; kingdom Metazoa; phylum Arthropoda; class Malacostraca; order Decapoda; family Lithodidae; genus Paralithodes; species Paralithodes platypus. The sequence goes on from CM064497.1 coordinate 37,489,170, forward strand.
AATTCTTGCAGTCTGGAACTATGCCCGATCAGTGGAAGCTAGCCAACGTAACACCGATATTCAAAAAAGGCAGCAAATCCCTACCCAGTAACTATCGTCCAATTAGCTTAACCTCAGTTGTATGTAAAATGCTAGAAACGGTCATACGAGACAGACTCGTAAATCACTTAGAGGAAAATAACATACTTAAAGATACTCAACACGGCTTTCGTAAAAAACGTTCCTGTTTAACAAACCTCTTAGACTTCTTCCACGATATCCTCAACCTCTACGATGAGAGTAAAGCTGTAGATAATATATACCTTGATTTTCAAAAGGCCTTTGACAAAGTTCCCCACAAACGTTTACTGCTAAAACTAAAAAGCGCATGGAATACAAGACGGTGTGTTGAAATGGATAGAAAATTGGCTCAGCGACAGAAAGCAAAGAGTAGTCATAAACGGTAAGGCATCTAAATGGACCAATGTAAGTAGCGGGGTACCCCAGGGATCAGTACTAGGACCAATTCTCTTTCTAATTTACATCAACGACATAGATGAGGGTCTCACCTGTACAATCTCAAAATTTGCTGACGATACAAAAATTGCAAATAGCGTACTCTCAAAAGAACAAGTTGACGATATGCAACACAATCTAGATAAATTGTCATGTTGGGCCCAAATTTGGCAAATGAGTTTCAATGCGGATAAATGTAAAGTACTACATATCGGATACCTAAATGAGAAAGCAAACTATTCGATGAATGGCACTCAGCTTAAGAATGTAAACAGAGAAACCGATCTGGGAGTAACAATATCGAGTAACCTAAAACCAAGTCAATAATGTTCAGAAGTTGTTAAGAAGGCAAACAAAATAATTGGCTTTATAGGCAGGTCATTTGAGCATAAATCCAAAGAAGTTATCCTAACCCTTTACAATTCCTTAGTCCGCCCTCTTCTGGAATACTGCATTCAATCCTGGTGCCCTTATTACCAAAAAGATATAAACAAGCTAGAACGAGTTCAACGTAGAGTTACCAAAATGATACCTAGCCTAAAGAACAAACCATACGAAGAGCGTCTTAGAGAATTAAATCTATTTCCTTTAACCCAGCGCAGATTAAGAGGTGACTTAATTCAAGTGTTCAAAATCATCAAAGGCATCGACAATATGAACTGTAGTAAGTACTTCACTATCGACCAATCTAATTACACGCGGGGAAACGGTTGCAAAATTATTGGTAAATCTTTTAACTCACACGAATCTAAGAATTTCTTCTTCAATCGAGTTGTCAACTTGTGGAATGGGCTTCCCCGAAACGTTATAGACTGCATCACCGTTGATTCATTTAAACTCCGCCTAGACAAATATCTCGCATCAAACCCGCGACTGACTGCGTTTGTAAATGAATAACTTTATTTTATCCCCCCCTCAGTTACTAACCCATCTGTCCCCTACTAACTTCCTAATCCTGCCACGGACATTAGTTCCAGGGCAGTAATTCCCTTTCCAATGTTCCCTTACCCACTCTAAACCACTGTTTGGACACTTGATCCTCAGTGTTTTGGAGGACAAATAACCTAGAAGGGTCACTAGATCTGTTGTTGCTTGATTTCCTTTGTACTTTGTACTCCAGCATCCTCTACTCCTCCACCATCTTGCCAACTTGAGGAGCCTGTTAGCTCCAGCCCTGGAGGTTATGCATCAACCTCCTCTTCTCTCCTCCTTGAAGTGAGCCCCCCCCCTGTGGGGCTACCCCTGGCAGGCCAAGATTGCCCTGCCCGGAAACCAACACACCAGCGATGACAAACAATCACCAGCCCCCGGCCCCGGCAACACTGAGTCACCCTGCCATATATAAACCCCGAGAGGAGGAGAGCGGACAGAAGTACAAACATAGCTTTTTGCCGAGCGGGACCTCGCTCTGCTTGAAGACTGTTTTACTCGCCTGCTGACAGACGACCGGCACCCCGCAAGCTGAACACCAGGACTTGATGTATTATTTTCCTGTATCTGTATTAATCGCGGCAACCTGCCAGTTAACATAGAGACCTACGAGCAATATATATATCTCCACACATACACAGAGACCTAGGGTAGACAGATCTACTGTGTTCTTGGGTTAATTGAACCTCTCGTTATGGATCAGAGACAGTTAAGCAAAGTCTGTGCATAGACACTGCTTACGTTCGTTGAAACTTCGTTCGACGAGACGCTCCTCTGGTCCAGCCAGGAAGCAGACCATTTAAGATCCTAGTAGAGAACCTTAACTCAACTTCATCACCGGTCAACCGACCCATCTGTAACTTCTTCACACAACTGGACACCCTGGACGGCCCCCTGGAGCAGCCGAGAAGCCCCCGACGACACCAGATTCAAGAGGAGAAAGAAGATAACCTGACCGGGCACGATTCCGTATTATAGTATCAGTGTAGAGATACCGTGTTACCAACCCATTGTGTTTGCTTATGTTCACCCTTGAGTTATTCGCTAACCGTGAAGAGTGTTTCGAGTTTGATCCTAGAGTCCCCTGTTTTTGCCAGAGATTTCGTTCTAGTAAGTGTATTACGAGATAATTGCCGCGACAGTATTTACCCGCAGCCGCAACACGAGTTATTCCTAAATTGGATGTTTTGGTATAGATATTCTGTGATCCCGTAAATTTAGGGATAGGTCGTAAACGTGATTTAATCTCAGTGACGAATTCCCATCCGCGCATTAACGGTTAAAAGTATACGTAAATAATTGCCTACTTGACTCTGCTAGATCATGTAAAGTCGAAACTCAACGTTAGCCCCCACTTAATCGGATAACTAGAGCCTTAGGCCTAAAGCAACCAACTGTATCAGATACTGTGTAAAAGGAATCAGTGCCCCCCTGGAGTGACTTTCTTATCACTTCTTATCATGTCCGTATCGGAAGATTAATACCCGAGATTCGGAAGTGGCAGTGCATACTCTAATCCAGATCCACGATTGTGCTCGGAGAATTGAAAGACCAAGCTCTTACTACTGAACTTATTATTCCTGCTCATGTTCTCTAAAGTGAATTGATTCTTTTTCTATACCGTGAGTGTGTTCGGTAAATAAAGCTGTATTACAAATATCATCCTGTGATTCTACTTAACGTGTTCTATTGATCCCTGGTGTGTATGTATGTGAAACGAGCCGTCCCAGTCTTGCAGAACTCACTTACGCCATAGTTCATCCTGAATAAAAGCAGGGCATAACAGTCGCTGTTACTGAATTCATCACCAACATTCAAATTCTCTACTCATTCTTCTTTTGTTGCAAGTACAATGTCAAGAACGTTATTTCCACGGGTCGGCGTTCGAACAAATTGATAAAGCGAACTCTCTTGCAAGTTCGTATACAAGTCATGTCCAGAGTGTGAAGTAAGAGTATCGCCCCACTTGGTCACAGGTAAATTAAAGTCGTCAAAAATTACGGTATCTTGTGAGTTACTTACATCTGCAATTTGTTCGTAAATTTCTTGGTCAGTTTGCACTGATTGAGCTGGAGGTCTGTATATTAACGCAAGTATTATTTTTGTACCTTTATTATTCTTGATTAGCACAAAAGATGTGTCGACGTTCATAATTTGAGGTTTTGACAGGAGGGTAGGGTTAAGACTTTCTTTGATAAAAAGTAAAGCGCCACCTCCATTTCGATTTATTCGGCTTTTCTCAAACATTACATAACCGGGAAGTGAATACTCTGCTAAAAAGTCTCTATCTTCTGTATTGAGCCAAGATTCTGTTATGCCAATCACATCATAATTTTCTGTAAACACTAGCTCCTCTAAATCTGAAAATTTATTGCGTATGCTACGAGCGTTTGCATAGAAAACCTTTAAATTTTTTATTTTAGAACTCACGGAACGCTCTTTAATAATATTTTTGGTTCTTGTCGGATCTACATTTATGTTCATGGCTGTCCTCGGTCCTCGCTGTCTTCGGTCCTTTTCGCTGGTGGTCCTCGGTTGCCTCTGTTTTTTGCTTGGCGTTAGATGATTAATGTCACTGCTGCTTCTTCTCGGATGGCGTTTTTTGATCCATGGCTGCGGACTGCTTCGTGTAGGAGACGACCCATGTGTGCTCAGCCCACAGGGTTTAGATGAGTGCCATCCTTGCGGAACAGAGTAGGCTGGTTATAGAAATTATCTCAGAGGTTGATGAATTCAACTTCTTCCTTCAGACACAAATATTTTAGTCGGCGATTTGTGCTGAAGGCCTTGTCGTAGAATTTGTCAGGTGCGTCGATCTTGGGGAGAATGCCTGAGATGATGATATTCCTTGACTTGTTTTTGTAGTGCTGGATTATCTTGCGATATTTCTCCATCAACTCTTCGGATCTGGTGCGCATGACGTCATTTGAACCAGCATGGATGACAAAAAGGGTATTTTCGTTTGCATCCTTTGTGGTATCTTCGAAGGCTTTCCACAATAACGTCCAGTCTAGTCCAGCTCCTGGGATGCAAAATCTTTTTCGTCGATTTGGGACTCTGTCGCAGAACTCTTTGACCTGTCCTCGTAGGATGGAATCCCCAACGAGCCTGGTCTCTTCTGGTTCGTCTTCCATCTCTACCAAGGGGAGGTGTGGCAGATTGGTCTTGCCACTGGACTGGTAATCCAATGGACCCGGGTTCGAATCCCAATATGTCAATGGGAAGATATTTTTGGGATGGAATTTGTGCTGTACCTAGTATCAGTGCATTACCACAGCACACCGAAATGCCAAACAAAATACCCTCATTGTTCCCTGATTAAATAGCATTGTATGAATATTCCCATATTCAAAAATATGCTACAGGGGGGCAATGCCTAGTGAGTTAATTGCTCAATAGGTGGCATTCTTAGAGTGAGGGTCCGAGTCTGTGGGGGTGAGACTGTGAAGCACAGAGGCGAGGCGGCTTCAGTGATGAAATTGCTTCAAGCCGTGAAGCTTCGCATGTCTCACTCCCTAGACTGGAGCAAGACCTCACGGGCCTCACCGTGTTCAGCGGTTGAGTGTAAAGGCTATCAGACTATGCCCGAGAGGGAGTAGTTGTAATATAGAAAAAATAAACAAAAAAACAACAACACTGTATATCAAAGAAAAAAACATGTTCAGACTGATCCGGTAAATAAAAATACAAACTGCAACAAATTACCTGAAAAACTCGTAGCACATACCACCACGACCTCCATGTTAGGGCTCCATCTTCAAACTGAGCCGGCCCGGGCCGTCGAAGGGCGTGGCGCGTGACGTACAAAGTACAAAGGAGTACAAAGTACAAAGGAGTACAAAGCAAATCAAGCAACAACAGGTCTAGTGACCCTTCTAGGCTGCTTGTCCTCCAAAACACTGAGGATTAAGTGTCCAAACAGTGGTTTAGAGTGGGTAAGGGAACATTGGAAAGGGAACTACTGCCCTGCCACTAACGTGGCAGGACTAGGAAGTTAGTAGGGGACATATGGGTTAGTAACTGAGGGGAGGATAAAATAAAGTTATTCATTTACAAACGCAGTCAGTCGCGGGTTTGATGCGAGATATTTGTCTAGGCGGAATTTAAATGAATCAACGGTGCTGCAGTCTATAACGTCTCGGGGAAGCCCATTCCACAAGTTGACAACTCGATTGAAGAAGAAATTCTTAGATTCGTGTGAGTTAAAAGATTTACCAATAATTTTGCAACCGTTTCCCCGCGTGTAATTAGATTGGTCGATAGTGAAGTACTTACTACAGTTCATATTGTCGATGCCTTTGATGATTTTGAACACTTGAATAAAGTCACCTCTTAATCTGCGCTGGGTTAAAGGAAATAATTTAATTCTTTAAGACGCTCTTCGTATAGTTTGTTCTTTAGGCTAACTCTACGTTGAACTCGTTCTAGCTTGTTTATGTCTTTTTGGTAATAAGGGCACCAGCATTGAACGCAGTATTCCAGAAGAGGGCGGACTAAGGAATTGTAAAGGGTTAGGATTACGTCTTTGGATTTATGCTCAAATGATCTGCCTATAAAGCCAATTATTTTGTTTGCCTTCTTAACAACTTCTGAACATTGTTGACTCGGTTTTAGGTTACTCGATATTGTTACTCCCAGATCGGTTTCTCTGTTTACATTCTTAAGCTGAGTGCCATTCATCGAATAGTTTGCTTTCTCATTTAGGTATCCGATATGTAGTACTTTACATTTATCCGCATTGAAACTCATTTGCCAAATTTGGGCCCAATGTGACAATTTATCTAGATTGTGTTGCATATCGTCAACTTGATCTTTTGAGAGTACGCTATTTGCAATTTTTTGTATCGTCAGCAAATTTTGAGATTGTACAGGTGAGACCCTCATCTATGTCGTTGATGTAAATTAGAAAGAGAATTGGTCCTAGTACCGATCCCTGGGGTACCCCGCTACTTACATTGGTCCATTTAGATGCCTTACCGTTTATGACTACTCTTTGCTTTCTGTCGCTGAGCCAATTTTCTATCCATTTCAACACACCGTCTTGTATTCCATGCGCTTTTAGTTTTAGCAGTAAACGTTTGTGGGGAACTTTGTCAAAGGCCTTTTGAAAATCAAGGTATATAATATCTACAGCTTTACTCTCATCGTAGAGGTTGAGGATATCGTGGAAGAAGTCTAAGAGGTTTGTTAAACAGGAACGTATTTTTACGAAAGCCGTGTTGAGTATCTTTAAGTATGTTATTTTCCTCTAAGTGATTTACGAGTCTGTCTCTTATGACCGTTTCTAGCATTTTACATACAACTGAGGTTAAGCTAATTGGACGATAGTTACTGGATAGGGATTTGCTGCCTTTTTTGAATATCGGTGTTACGTTGGCTATCTTCCACTGATCAGGCATAGTTCCAGACTGCAAGGATTTATTGAATAGTAATGTCAGTGGTTTGGAGAGCTCATCCTTAGCTTCCTTTAGAACTCTAGGCGAGATTGTATCAGGTCCAGGCATTTTATTTACCTTGAGTTTATCTAAACAATTCAATACTTCTCTCTCTGTAACGGTGATATTGCTTAGAACATCTGAAATATCAATCTGAATCGGCGATGGTGTAGGGATATCACTGAGGTCTTCTGTTGTAAAAACTGATGCAAAGAAGGTATTGAGGGCATTACTCATTTGTACTTCGTCTTTGGTGTATTCTCCATTTTCATCGACTAACGGTCCAACAGTTGAAGTAACTACTTTTTTCTTTCTGATATAACTATAGAATTCTTTCGGGTTAGTTTTACTTTGATTCGCAATATGTAACTCTAGGGTCTTTTTACTTTGCTTAATTAACTTTTTGGCTTTGCGTCGTAGCTCTACAAATTTCAGCCGTTCTTCGTCATTTTGTGAGGATTTTAATCTATCATTAGCAAATTTTTTAGCAAGCAGGCAGTTTGAAATATCTTTATTCCACCATTTGGGCTTATTATTATGGCCTGGACGCCGTATTTTCGATGGTATGCAGTCTTGCACTGCTTTTAGGTAAGTGGTTTCGACGTGGTTAGGTACGTGACGATTGAAAGACTGTGTGATTGGTTGATAATTTGATGGAAGGCTGTGATTGGTTCCATGAGTGACGGGAAGCATTGTGATGGTTCATGATTCCTAAAAAGACCGCTAGGTGTAGTGACGTTCCACTGAAAGATTGAGGGTAAGAGCAACCGAATGACGGCCATTGTGTACTATTGTTGCGCGGCCATCGACAGGGAGGTATTTTTTACAGTTGCTCGTATTTCACTTTTAGCGAATTTGCGATGGTAAGTACATGTACACCAACAAAGTATAGTTCATGAAAGTGATAACACACTAATAACCATTGATGGGGCCCGTCACTGGTTGGTCATATACTCTTATCCAAAATTGATTACTTTATCCAGATATATATATTTTTTTTTTTAGTTTTACCTAAGCAAACTGATAAGGTTATCTTTAGGACCGACAGTAGTCCCATCGATCTGTTTAGGTCTAATAGGTCCAGTAGAGCATAATATTATAGTCATCATTGTTATATATGCCATTACAATCTGAAATGTATTATAAGGGATATACAGTATATATTACGATATAATATTCGGTACTTATTACCGAAACTACCACTAATTATTTCTCAATATATGAAGGCTATTATAGAATAAGGATGTTGCAAAGATCATATTAGAATGTGTTTCAACCTCCGGAGATACATTTTATGTGCACTATATAAAGTACTGTAAAAACCAAACACTCTCCCTATATTTCTCCTTATATACGGCAGTGAAACTCTTAAGCCCCTTACTGTTAAAATAGATGCTGATTTCAATAAGTCATGGGGGGGGGGGGGTGATCAACCCATCCTGTATTCGAAAGGCAAAAAAATTGTATATTTACTCTGAAAATTACTTACATCTGAGAGTTTTAAGATCGTTGGATAATGGGAGAAATAACATTTTCCGGAGATTGTAACTAATTTCAACTACTGTATAATGATGCAAACTACCAAAAACCAAAAAGAATCCCATGGGAAAATTAGTGGTAGTTTCGGTTATATTTTCCCAACCTTGTACTGTACTGGCTGCCTTCATCCCGGATGTCTGCATCTGCAGATGTTAGTGGAGGTCCACCTGGCTCAGCACCTGCAGTCACTGATGGGCACCTCCTTGCCCCTGCCCCTGCCGCCGTACCTTATACACCTGTTGCACCTACCCCTGCTGGTCACCCCACCACTGCTACTACCACTCCGCCTGCTATTGGCAACACTGAGCGACAGTGGTGTTGGGGAATACCGGGAGGGACGTGAATTAAGGAGCGAACGAAACAATAAGAACAAATAAACTGTGGACTCGGTCTATTTTGTTCATGTGTTTTATATTATTATATTACTTAGTTTTCTTTCGCGTTCCATTTCATGTATTCCTCTATTACTTTTTTCAACTTAGTAATAACGAATAATATGACGACAACCTTTTGCCATATGATTATACTTCAGTCAACTAGAGTATAACCCTTATAATCATAGTGCTACACCTATTATCAGGGACCAGTGTGATCCTGATGACGGAGGCTTGGATGAATTTCGTACAGTATCGGACACTCGGTACTATTATCAAAATTACTTTGAGAATATTATAAGTAAGCATCCTACAAGCTTGAAAATATTATCTTATAACATTAGAAGTACCCCTAGTAATTTAGAAAAAATCATTGATAAGCACCTATCATCTGATATTAAAAATATATTTGTTTTGGGGCTTCAGTGAAACGAGGTTATCTAGGATATTGATCACATGTACAGTCAGAAACCGCAGTTTCTGAGACACCTGGATAGGGCCCGGACATTGGGAGCGTATTGTTTCTGGACGACAGCCCACTTTAACTATCACAAGGCCGCATACGTACGAACACACGTTTCGAACCAATAGATGCTTCACTCAGTCTGTCATGTAAAATGATTGTGCTGTTGTTATGCTACGATACTTTTCATACTACAGAATCTTATAAATAAATGACAAAAATACCATTGTTTGTTATTCCCTCCTGCATCTACATTAAACACGGATAGCTATTTCAGAATTAAGAATGTATAGAAACACTACCAAAACGCAGTGAATGGACAGGCTTTCGTTGTGTGTGTGTGAGAGAGAGAGAGATTCATCAGACGTCATCAATAGTAGTTACTATTAAACACATACCGGTACTCACATATAATTCATCCATTCTTTATTATGCTACTAACCTTGTTACACTGTGCAAACATTGCGATATATCAGATGCTATAATACTAACATCGAAAAGGTATATATAGCCATTGCTAAACGTAATATCACGATGTGATTCTTATATAGCCTTTACCCTTTAGAATGTTATATACATGTATTACTAAATTTAATACTAAACCGAATATATAAACCTATCAGCGTTCGAGGCTTAGCTTTGTGTGGTATTACATAATACCCTCCATATATCACTACTGATAACTCATTGCTGTTGCACACCAGAATTTCATAACCAGATGATAACATGTAATATTACATTGCATAGTTCGTTGTGTTGTATGTCCTGGAGCAGACACTTCTGTGTTTAGCCAAATTAGAGTTTGTCACCTACTGTAGGGCATTATGTCTATTACAACACATAGGTTCACTTACACACACACACACACACGAACACTAACCTAAATCCTGTTCATTCACTGTGCAATTTGGAAGTATTTATTTTCATTTTTATTTCTTAAAACCTTTTGTAATATTTGTGTCCGTATTTACTGTGGATACGTAAGGGAATGTAATAAAGGTATTGTTGTAATTTGTATATCCATAAATATATGAATGCGGATCATAGCATAGCAGCAACATTATAATTTTACATGGCAGACTTATTGAAGCATCTATTGGTTCGAAACGTGTGTTCATAGGTATGCAGCCTTGTGATAGTTAAAGTAGGCTGTCTTCCAGAAACGATGCACTCCATATGTCCGGGTCCTATCAAAGTGTCTCAGAAATTGTGGTTTCTGACTGAACACCCGGATACCACCGAAACTAGCCCAGGTGGGTATGAGCCGGAAATTTGTAGTGGATCCTTTCTGGACAGCAGTCTTCTCTATCATGGAGTCACACACACACACACGAACACACGTTTCGAACCAAAGAGGTTTGACTCTCGGCGTATCATGCTTGATAATTATCTTGCTCCATTAATGTTACACAAGCAGTAAGAGAATGAATGACATGTATTTTTGTATTTAATTGTATTTCCTCCAATATTTACATTCAACAGGGACACGAATGAATATCCCCATACGTTTTATGGAATTAGGAATCAAACGAGACCCTAACGAATCACCCAGTTATTGCATAGGTTTTCAGCTTTGTGTGTGAGAGTGTGAATTATCTTTCTAACATTATTTACGGCGTGCATTTGTCTAACACTAGCATAGATATTCGACATGCGCGATTAACCTGGGTTCAGAGTCATGCAGGACAGGATAGTCCATGCGTACTTGTATATACTTAGATAATTAGAAATAATTTAATTTTATAAAAACGACCTTTTGTGGCATGGAGAAGCATCATTCTCGGCTACTATGCTCCGACAGACATATGGGTGAATGGTATATCAATAATGCATTTAGTTGTAACGACTACAGATGGCTTCTAATACACACATACACACATGTTTCGTCTGAATCTTAATTTCTTAAAATCTATGGGGTAATAATTATTTTCGTGTCCGTAGATATATGGAAGGATTAAAATACAAAACAAAACTAATAACAATGCAAATATCTTTTATACTATAAATAATTGATTGCGTTGCAAAATAAGAGCACGATATTCATCATACATGACACAGAGTCGTCACTACTGGTTCGAAACATGTGTGTGTGTGGCGCCGTGATAGCTAGAGTGGGCTGCCGTCCAGAAACGATCCGCAGTAAATCTCCGGCTCATACCCATCTGGGCTAGTTTCTGTGGAATCCGGGTGTACAATATTGATGGTTTTACTTTATTTGCAAAACACCGATACCGTTAACACCTTACGAGCGGCCTATGCGGTTTATTTATATGTACCGCACAGCGGGGTGTTTTTAGCCAAAATAGGGCTGTTTACGTGATCATTTTCATGCCTAAATAAGACCCAGAACGTAAAACAAGTACCTATCCCTGAAAGGGCATAAACAGAGCTTTCGAATGACACCATAACGATCCTTGTATGATGGATAGTTTTCTTGCAATAACCGTGCAACGCGAGTGCAAAAAGCAGGTAATTCGGTACTTTCGGTACATAATTGAGTATGTAGCGAGTGAGAGAGGGAGGAGGGAGCTGAGATTTGTGTCAGTAGGTTCGCCGCGGTGGTCTGGAGCAGTCATACGCTCGCTAGTCTCCTGCCACCACTTGTCTCTCTCTCTCAGCCACATTACGTGCTGAAATTGCCACTCGAGTTATGTCGAGCGCCGCCACATAGTCCAGCTTTATTTAACTCGACTTAAGTGGTGGGCCGCTTTTTAAGGGTTAAGGAGGAGGAGTCGCTCTATATGCCAGAAATTATATGAAATGTAGGGTAGTTGAAGATATTAGCGTTAACAATGATCATTTTGAGTCTGTATTTGTAGAATGTGAGGCTAATAAATCTTATGTCATCGGTGTTATTTATAGACGACCTAATTAAAAAAAAAAGTTGTTAATCCATAAACGGCGAGCGTCCTCATATGAGTCTGAACCCTAGGAGGGCGAGCGCTCTCATTTGAGCCATGGCCTAAAAAAAGCCTTTCCAAACATCCCACTGTCACTCAAAACAAAGGAATGTGTAAATATGTGAGATAATTCCTCTCCCTACATTATATCACTCCTCCACATGTGTCCAAATTTCCCCCTTCCGCCCTCCCCCCCCCCCCTCAATTATCACCTATTTTTCTCTTATTCCTGTGAATATCGGTTTATTTATAGCGCCAAAATTCCCTACCCGGTTTCAAGGTCGAAAGGGAGGGGTGTGGAGGGAGGAGAGAGAGAGAAACTAGCCTCACTACCTCCAGTCTCGCTCGAGAGCTCGTGCAGGGAGGGTGCAGTTTCGCTCTCTGTCAACTCCATGAATGAACCGCTCGGCAATATTTTGTGTTTGTCACCCCCCAAATACTATTCCCACTTGTTTCATTGTTGTAACATGTAACTATCTTCATATTAAACATAAAATAGGCTCATATGAAAAAGCAATAACGATATTTATCGGATACAGAAATTAATGCAATAGCTTCGCCCCACACAACGTTTAATGAATCGGAGTCTCGCCGCGGATAGGTTAACCTGGGAACGGCGAGAACACTCTTAAGAGGTTTTATACCTGAAAGCTCTTAACCCGTCCAGCCCCGGCTAGTTTTGTAATGTTTGTTCACCAGAACCCGGCCGGTTTTCAAAAAATGGTTTTATTCCAGAAACAATAGCGAATGGGTTAGGAATGAAGGAAAAACCACGAAAAACCGCTCAAAAAGCTTAAAGAATGGTCCTACAGAGCCCCCGAAAACGTATTTTACAAGAGTAAAAAATTGAAAGCAATTACCCCAAAAAAACAGGTTATTGCGCGCTCACGCGCACGCACGTGGACTATGAGAGTTTTCAACCATCGGCACGGTTGCGTGGGATACGTACACAGTTCCCATACAAATCTGAGCCCTCTTGAGTGGCTACACCTGAGGTTACGGTCGGCGCAATTAGGGTGACGCGCCAGGCGCGTCTCTGGGGCTGTCGTTACATACATCGCCGACGCGTCAGGCGCGTCGCTGGGGCTGTACGGGTTAAGAGGGAAGGCCTAAAAAAAGACTTTTAAAAGGCCCCAGTAGCACTTAAAACTTTATATTTTATTTTATTTTATTTTGTTTGTCCATACTTCATATCACTCCTCCACATCCCCTCCTTCCCCCCTTTCCCCCCCTCCCTTCAATTATCACCTATTTTCCCTGTTATTCCCTTATTCATTGGCATATTTTCGTGTAAATATCTCCAAACCGATCCTAGGCGGTGATCATGTGTGTGTCTATGCGTGGGAAAGAGAGAGATACAGAGAGACAGGCCTCAGTCACTCCAGCCTTCGAGAGAGGAGGGTGTGAGGCCGGCTGGCTCACAATTGTTGAATGAACCACTCGCTAACAATTCGCGATTTTGACCATACAAATTATATTCCCACTTGTTTTAATGTTGTTACAGGTTACTATCTTCATATAAAAGGTAAAAGAGGCGCATTTGAATAAGTAATAACGATATTTATCGTAAAATGAGCATTATAGGCAGGAATGGAGCTTAAAATTGCCATCCAGAACTGTGGTGTTCACTAGACCATGTGCGCGCGCGCCGGGTTAATGATCCTTAGAAGATTTAATGGAAAAAGTAGTGTTGACTAGAAAAGACTGCTATGTTTTGGTAGCTTTATATATTAATTTAATAAAGCATGATTCTAATAAGTATGTGCAAGAATTCGCTAACATTTTCTATGGACATGGCCTTTTCTCTTGCATTATTAACCCGGAAAGTGCGAGAAGACTCTTAAGAGTTTCCCCGGGCGACTGCGGGAAGACTCTTAAGATCCTGGGCCTAAAAAAATCCATTTAAAACACCCCAATTTGTTTTTTCTTTGTTTTTGCCCCTGGGCCATGCCAAATATTACTCCTCCACATCCCCTCCTTCCCCACTTTCCTCCCCTCCTTCAGTTATCACCTATTTTCCCTGTTGTTCCCTTATTCTGTGGTCTATTTTCGTGCTAACATTAGCGAGTTGGTAGCAGGGCGTTGTCATCACTGTTACCAAGCGTGGGAAAGAGCGAGAGAGAGACTATTGCGTAACAGTGTCTCTCCAGACAAGGGGAGGGGAGGAGGGGAGGGAGGTTGCCTCAGCCATACATTATGTAACTCCCGGCCTGTATCGCCGATTTTGACCATCCAAACGCTGTTTCCACTTGTTTTATTGTTGTAACAGGTTAATACCTTTATAATCAACCTAAAATAGGTGCATATGGATAAGTATTAATGCTATTTATGGTAAAATAATGATGTTAGTGATGGGAATAGCTTAAATACGTGCACACAGGCGTGTGGTGTCTCATACCTCCCATGCGCACGTCTTAGGTTAAACCAACTATAGTGGGAACACAGAGCACTTCTCTTATTGATCACATCTGGACCAACGATATTAATAGTTTGATGAACTGTGGAATTTTAATTACTGATGATACAGATCATTTTTCTCCGTTCATAGTATGCTCTAACCAAATTGAAAACACCCTAACTCACAAAACTATCACCTACAGAGATTATATAAACCTGAACTCGACCGATCTGTGTGCATCAAGGGACTGGGGCTCCAGTCCTGAAAATTTACTTGACTTGCAGTGTGCTGGCTTAATAATCCAGAAGGGTTGATAGCCTCTGAAGTCCTATTTTAGCTAACTAGAAAGCTGTGTGCCAATCATTTTGTCATAATCAACTTGACGATGATATTAATAGGAGTTATTCATGTTTTGCGGAATGTATCATGGAAGCTATTGAGAAGCATCTTCCCTTGATAACTCTCCGAATCCCAGCGAAAACAAATCACAAACCTTGGGTATCAAAAGACTATCTAATGCTTATCAAAACTAGACATAACCTGTATAAGAAATTCACAAAGAAACCTATAACTTATGGACAACATTATAGACAGTACAGGAACATGGTTAACAATAAACTAAAAAGTGCAAAACAGAACTACTACAAAGCCAAATTGGAATCAGCCTTTGGTAATAGTAATGCGGGATGGGGAGTTATTAATGAGTTGATGCAGAAATCACATAATAAAACAATTAACATTGAAATATTAATTATTGCAGAACAGCTGGAATCTGACCCTTTTAACATATGCAATTATATTAACACTTACTTGTCTACAGTCGGTGCAAAATTAAAACGCACTTTACCTGCTTGTAATGTTTCACCAATGCAATATCTCAATGGTAATTACCCTAAATTCCATATATCCCCCAAAACACCAGAGGATGTAGCTGATATAGTTAAACATTTCCAGGAATCTAGTCCTGGGTATTACGAGATACATATTAAGTTTATAAAGCAAGCAATTCCTGTTCTGGCCTGCACAATATCAGAATTGATAAATTTTTCTTTTCGTAGTGGAACATTTCCAAATAACTTTACAATAGCTAAAATCATACCAATACACAAAGGCGGTGATACAATTCAAGTTTCAAATTACTGCCCAATTTCAATACTGTCAACGATAAGTAAAATAATAGACAAAGCAATGTATGATCGACTGCTGATGTTTCTAGAGGCAAACAATGTATTGACCGAATGCCAATTTGGCATTAGAAAAAAGTATCCCCCACCAATTGCAGTTATAAATGTATTGAATAATATTATGCTAAATATTAACCGAGGGAAATTTACAATTGAGTGTTTTTCTGGATCTGAAGAAGGCATTTGACACTATCAATCATGACATCTTTATCTGTAAATTGGAACATTATGGGATAAGAGATAGAGAATTGTCCTGTATGTGTAGCTGTTTATCTGAGAGACAACAATTCACTGATATTAACCCTCCTGGTCCGGGCCGGCTCTCCAAAGGACGGAGCTCGTATCCGGGCGATCTGGCCGAATATTAACAAAAGTAAACTAAGGTTAATCTCGCTTAATATATTACCTACATTAATCAAACATATATAGAAATGGGCGCCTTACCTTGCTGCGTAGAATGGCGTTGAGTAGAGCTCTCTAGCTCAACTGGTTCCGGAGTGATGGTGATGGAAGTGGAGGTAACTTTTGCCGCGTATTTACCTCGGCGCGTCCGAACACTCAACCGCGGCCCCGGCTACGACGCCCAGTTGCACTCGTCGCTCCACCCGCAAATATGCCAGGAACCGATTTGATAGGTTATTATGTCATTTATCATAGTTATTATGTTATTTTCACTCAATAAAGTTATTTACATGAACTTATTTGTGTCTCTGTCACTTATTACTTCGTTTTATTATTATTATTATGATTATAGTGTCACTTTCACTGGACTTTGATAATTGATAATGTCATTTCCCCTTTTATGTAGTGTTAGGTAAGCTAATAATATATATAGTGTCACTGTCACTTGTTCATATTGTTATGAAGGCACTTATTATTACTTGTGTGTGTCTCTTTCACTTATACTTAGTTTTATTATTAATATACTGTCACTTTGACTGGCCTAGGTTTATTGAGTGTCATCTTCACTTATTTATTATTAGAAATATATATTTTAGTGTCACTTTCACTTGTTCATATTGTTATTGAAGGCACTTATTATTACTTATATGTGTCCTTTTCACTTATACTTAGTTATATTATTATTCTTTGCCTACATTTGAGTGTCACTTTCACTGTTGTCACTTCCACTTCAAAAGTTTATTAGAGTATGGAAGTCGTTGAAGCAGGTGCCAGCACACAGTCCAACTTTACACTCCAGGCATTTCCAAGTGGTTTTTGTGCTTTTGCGGGGTCTTCTTGTTGTGTGGCTGCACACATGGCCCCTCTTCTGACTCCTAGCGTTACTACCTGGTGCTTTGAAAGGAAGGGCGTTGAGCTGGTGCTTCCTGAAAAATTCAGCACATCCCGTTCTGTCCAGCTGGCCTGGTCCTTGTAGTGGCCTCCCTGGTGTACCCGCATGTTTAGCCAGGAGCTCAAGTATCACCTGCTTGTGGAACTTCCGCAGGGACTTGTACTTCTTGGCTCCTGCAGTCCTCAGACGGTAGATGTTGTACGCATTGAGGACCGACATATCTACCGTATGCAGGATAAACTTCTTGTACCACCTGCAAGATGTTCGCAGGCAGTCGATGAAGCCCATCTGCATGTCGGACTTGTCAACGAGGCGCATGTTGAGGTTGTAATCCAGGACAGCAGCTGGTTTCTGGACGGGGTTCTTGGTTCTTCGGTCCACCTTCCCTGTGGCGACCATCTCGGCCTTGTGGCATGTGCTGAGGAGGTTGACCTTCCGCTGGTCATGCCAGTGGATGCAGAGGATGGGGCCACTCTTCTTGTGGAAGATGTCCGCCTTCTTCGTCTTGGTTGGGTAGCCTGGCATGCCCTTCCTCTTGCCCTTGACTGTGCCGACAGTTCCGGTCTTGCGGTCATGGAGGTACTTGGTCAGGAGAGGCGACGTGTAGTAATTATCTGTGTAGAGGATGTGGTTTTTATTGAAGGGCCTCTCCATCATCTTCTTCACTACAGCGCCACCAAAACCAATGAGGGGGTCAGTCACAATTTCTCCACCCTTGCCGCTGTAGACTATAAAGTCCAGCACATACCCCGTCAAACAGTCGCAGAGGACGAAGAGCTTGATGCCGAAGCGGTGTTTCTTGGACGGGATATACTGTCGGAAGTGCAGCCTACCACGGAACAGGACCAGAGACTCGTCGAGACACATCTTCTGGAAAGGAATCAGGTAGGTGGTGAACCGATGATGTATCATGTCATACAGCTTCCTGATCTTCCATAATGAGTCGGGAAGGTGGACTGCCATGTTGTTTGTCAGGTGGAGATACGAGAGGATGTCGAAGTACCTGTCCCTGGACATGTACTTGCCAAATGCTGGAGTCGTTATGAGGTCGCCAGTGATCCAGTAGTCTGCCAGAGCGTGCTTCCTGATATGTGTCATCAGCATTGTGAGTGCCAAGAACACATATAGTTCTGCCACAGTGACAGCTCTCCATGCCACCATCTTGGCACTGGTCTTCCTGCCAAGAAAGTTGGCACAGATCTCATGATTGTTGTTGGTCTCCTCGACGAGGTATTCCATGACATCATTGTCATAGAAGCCACAGAAAATTTCACTGGGGGTAGCAGCTGGGCCACAGGGAAATGTTGGTGACACCCCGGAACCCATCTGTACCTCGTCAAAGGCAGGACAATCTGGCTAAAAATCAGCCCCATCTGTCCACACAAACAGGTCGGATGCTGATGCTCGAGGACGTGCAGGTGCAGCAGGCACACGCCCTGGACACCCTGGCACATGCCCTTGGCCACGCGGACACCCTGCACGCCCACGCCCACGCCCAGGGGCAGAGGCGTCGGCAGACTGACCACGTCCACGACCTCGCCCTCTCGCTAGTCTTGTCGGGACTTCCTCTTCCTCTTCCTGTTCCTCTTCCTCCTCAGGCGACGTCAGGTCATCTGGGGCAATGTTGGGGTCGTCAGCATCATCTTCAGGAGACAATTCGGGTGAAGAAGTGACCGGGCGTCGGCGGTGTGGGGCGCGGGAGGCTGCGGGAGCTTCAACAATGGGAGCCTCGGCCTCGGGAGTTGGGCTCCTTTTGCGGCGAGCCGAGGGCTTCTCCGCAGCAAATAATGCTCTGCGGTGTGTTGAGGGCTGTGGCACACTAGTAATACCACTTGAAGAGGCCCTTTGGTCATCCTGAAGGAGAGATGAAGCCGAGGGCTGTGGGTGACCCACGCGGCGTCCCGGGTCAAGGCGTCGGGACAATGGAATGCGGGTAGTTGCTAGACCAGGGTCGGCATCATTATCACTGTCTTCAGCTTCCCTATCCTTTTCTGCGGCTGCCCTGCGTGCTTTTTTAGCTGCACTTTTCACCAACGATTGTTTATAGAAATATTTGCCCACTTTCAAGGGCGTACGGGCAGGCAAAGGGGAAGGTCCTGGGCTACTAGGGCTAGGCCTAGGCTGACATAGCAAAGATGGCAAGGGGGTAGGCCTAGGTTATAGCACACTTGGAAGCTCAATGGCACCTTCCTGAAACACTTCCACATCAGGATCATCACTATTGTCTCCCCCCTCAAATAAATCAACATTATCGTCGTCTCCAAAGCCAACGAAATCGTCATCTTCGCTTGCACTTATAAATTGTTCTTTGTCCACCAAGCTTTCGCCACTGCTCTCCTCACTATCAAAAAGTTCTCGCTGTATAGCGCTATCACTCAACAAACACTTAACTTTCTTTCGTTGAGCTTTCTTCTCGGTTGCAACAGGCGTTGAAGTTGCGAGTGGGGTAGCAGTGGGGCCCGCGGGAGGTTGCAGCGATTCGGACACGTCGGAAATCATATTTTCAGTATAACTCGCTATGGCGGCCACGTACGAACTGATAACACTAGTAGTTGAGGCTTGGTGGCGCTGCGGTCGCTCCAGCAATGCAAAATTTGGCCGCGCGAATTTTGAAGCACGCTTTCAAGCACAGGGATTTTAAAATGACACCCGGGCACCTGCCCTTCTTTCGTGGTGTCATTTTAAAATGACACCCGGGCTGGAAGGGTTAATGGAATCAGATCCTCTAATGAACTTGTATCCGCTGGTGAACCACAGGGATCAACTTTAGGCCATTACTCTTTCATATATATATTAATGACTTTGTTAATTCATCCAGTGTCTTAAAGTTTATTTTGTTTGCAGACGACACCAATGTTTTTCGCTCCGTTTCAGATTTAGTAACTCTAGAACGTACTATGAACATTGAACTAAATAATATTACTACTTGGCAACAACTACTTGGCTCTTAGCAAATAGATTATCCCTTAATACACTTAAAACTCATTATATAATATTTGCAGGAAATAAGCAGTATAACCTAAACATTGATATCAGCATAGGAAATAATATACTCGAAAGATGTTGTGTACCTCCACAAAATTCCTCGGAGTTTATATTAATGAAAAGTTATCAACAACAACAACAACAACAACATAAGTATTCGTAATAGTAATATTAATTCAAGTATGGTATGTGTCTGTTTATCACAGACAGAGCTGATCTCTGACCCCTAGTTGAGCGAGCTGAGGGTCCCGTGTTTCCTGCCCTCCAGCTCTCTAGATTCAGCTTATATGCTCTCTGGTTACGCCCTCTGTATGACGTAAAACCACTCATTACCATTCTACGTGTACATCTCAACCAATCCTGATACCTGTCCAAATGACGTATTAGGGTGTGGTGTCAAAAACGTGACCCGCCCTAGATGTCTGGTCACACTGTATCCATGCCATAATACAAACAGCCTGCCTCGTGATGTGTGCCGTCCGAGGTATGCTGACTGCATACTGAAATGCATACTGTCTTCTGTCTTCTGTTTTGGGTCACAGGCAGAAACCAGGCGCCATACTGACTGTCTACAGTCATGTACAAGAAATATCATGTTTAATAATATGAGATGTTATAATTATTAAGGTTAATAGAATGAGATATGATATATATATATACTCTTGTACCTAAGTAATTCAAGGAATAATAGTTGGATAAATTGGAGTACATAACACGCCCCCCTTAAAATTAAGAGATATAATTTCTACCACTGAAATTACTCCCAAACAAATATATTAGAAAATAATTATAGTATTAAGAATACATTTTCTTATTTTGTGATTTTTGCGTAAGATTTTTGAAGTTTGTAAACCCATTATATAAAAGGAATCTAAATTAAGAAGAATCTAGAAGACAAAAATTGACATAGTGAAAAATATAAAGACGTTATATATATATATAAGTGTATACATATCCCAAACAAACACAGACATAGGAGCAAATCGAACATAATTGAACCAATTTTTTTTTTTTTTTTTTGTATATTCCAACTTACTTCCTCTCGGGCATAGGCTGAGAGCCTTAACATTCACCGCTTTACAATGAACAGTGAAGCCCGTGAGGTCTTGTTCCAGTCTAAGGAGTGAGACATGTGAAGCACGTAGAATACAACGAGCACCCGCCATCTTGCCTTCACATGAGGCACGGTGCTCACTCATGGCCCGAAACGACCCCATCTCTGAAGCCACCTCGTTCCCGTGCTTCACTGTCTCACCACATACACTCGAACTCTCACACTTACACACACACAACGCCACCTGTTGAGCAGATAACTCACCAGGCATTGCACCCCTATAGCATATTTTGAATATGGGAATATTCATACAGTGCTATTTAATCAGGGAACAATGAGGGTATTTTATTGACGTTTCGGTGGGCTTGTGGTAATGCACTGATACTAGGTACAGCACAAATTCCATCCCAATAATATCTTCCCATTGATACATCGGGATTTGAACCCGGGACCTTTGGATTACCAGACCAGTGACAAGACCACTCCACCACACCTCCCCTATGCAGAGAAAGTTTATCATCCTTTCGATAGGATCCACCAATTACCACATCACTCATTCAATGTCTTTGATCGAAATTCTATCAAGTCATTAGTTCTGAAATATGAATACAATAAATTGTAGGTTATAGTCCTAGTTAACACTTAAATTAAAACTGATAACTCGTGTTTCAAGAGTTATAATACTAGGTTTCAACATTGATAACACCGTGACTAAGTTGCAGATGTAGAGTGCAACTAATTTTCAATATAGATAAACACTACGGTGAAGCTTATAAGGAAAAGAAAGAGATAGAGAATACATTTGAAATCTGGTTTCCAACATGGAATAACAAGGAAAGAAAATTAAACCAATCAGACAATATGCAATAACAAATCAAATGTGCAAAATAGTTATATACACAACACAAATTACATAGAATATATATAAACAAAATACTGAAAACAGAAAACCTGAAAAAGAACAATTCCAATAAACAAACACAATTATGTAATGTAAGTTAAACACGGAATCGGACCAACCAAAATACCAAAGGTGTTTACAGTCCTCTACTGCCTTACACATAATGAAAACAATTTATGTCTTAACATTTTGAGTAATCTTAATCCTTGTCAACCTACCCTCAATGTTCTTGGAAATTACAAGGAAAATTACAATGAAAATAAACACGACAAAACCAGTGAACAGTGGTAGAGGGTAGATGTACTCCGGACGAACGAAATGCATGAATGACAACGTATCCATAGATGTGTTAATCAGCTCCAAAGTTTCAATCTCACGCAAAATTATCTTAGGAAATGAAAAGGTGTTTGTAATGTTTACTTCAGACGGAATGCTAGCAAACAGAATATCCTGTTCTGTGAACGAAAGCATGTGAGTGAATGATGGGTAAAGAGTAAGATGAGATGAAACCAACAGACAAGAGTCCCTTACATAAACTTGGCCAATACGTGATTTATGAAAGGGTGCTCTGTCCGGGCAAGTAACAAGTAGTTCTGAAGCATTCACAAAATAAAGAAAATTAGTATTAATTACGTGAACGTGAAAACATGGGTGAAATTGAACCGGAGTGAAATTACAGTTATCCAGGATATCGGCATTGCCAATAATATCTTGAACGCTTTGTTAGACTTCATTGGCAGTAAAGGAACGGCAGACGCTGGGCAAATAGTAAACAAGCCGAGAGCCGTGTGACAAAACGCATGAACAGTGGAGGAACTCAGTAACGAATAGTAATCATCTGTATACTTCCCTCTCGAAACTAGCAAATTCTCAGCAGGAAAATTAATAGTGAGCAAGGAATTATGACATTTTACCGGAAAAGGTATAATTTCATACCAAGACAAAATCATGTCAGAAGCAAAAGGGAATAAAATAAGAAATTTACCGTGACTCACATACACCTCGAGAAAAGGGTAATGAGACTCTAATTCTGAGTGACCCACCAAAGGTACCAAATCAGATTCCCAAAATACAATTTCAGCAACTCGGATAAGTCAGCCAAGGAAAGTAAGTCAGATGTCACTAGCCCATTCTCCGCGTGAACTAAAGCATGCATATAGCATTCAAAATCCTTCTCCAAAATAGTAGGCATAATATCCCAGTATCCATAATACCAAGACACGCCCCACAATCCTTCCTACGACACCCATCTGAGGAACCAAAACAAAAATATGATGACTAAAAATTTACATGTAAAATTAATGCAAATGCATTCCCAAACTGTCAACCCACCATTGAGCAACAAAATTACTTCCCTCTTTAATTAACAAAAGCAACATTACTCGATCTTAAATTATATTTATGAGCACTATTTGTCTTTTTAGGCCGTTTACTTCCCTTAACATTCCTCGGACTCACCGGCTTGTGGTCAACAGAAATATCTTCATAACCAGGTAAATTGCGTATAACACGTTTCAATTGATTCACATGAGCCCTTTTCTCAACGCCCTTTTCTAAGTGTTTTATAACAGTACTATTCATGTCGACTGAAATTACGCGGTAGGACCCTCGAAAACAGGTTGTAATTGATCTTTGGCGTAAAATTCCCTCAAATAAACAAGATCCCCTACAACAATATTAACATCCCTTTTACGTTTATTCGCTACGTTCATCATGTCTTCCTTTGATTTCGAAAGAGAACTGCGTAAAGTCTTATAAATAGACCGAAAATTATTCAAGTGATACAGCACGTAATCATCGCAGTTATAAACAGGAGAATTAGACTGAACCAACGAATTGTGAGGAAGTCTCATATCTCTACCAAAAACAATAAAATACGGCGAATCCGCAATTGAGGAATTTATTGAACAATTTAGTGTTGATTCTGCAAAATGTAAAACTGAATCCCACGTACTCATATCACGATCTAATAATAAGCCGCGAAGAGCACGGATAAGAGATTGATTAGCGCGTTCCGCCAAGCCATTAGACTGGGGTGAATAAGGACAAACGGTAACATGATCTATAGTATATTCATCGCATAGTTTCGCCATACTAGAATTACAAAATTATGTACCATTATCAGTTATAATTGTAGTAGGACAACCAAATTTACACACGACGTCCGCTAAAAATTTATTAGCGACCGATTTCGCCTCTTTATCCTGCAACACTGATAACACGACATACCGTGAAAATTGACAAATAGTAAGCATTATATATTAGTTGCCGGCGTCAGTCAATGGAAGTTTCAATAATTCTATAGCAACCACATCGAAAGGATACGCCGGAATCGGATATCCCCCGATTTTCACTTCCGGACTCAACTTAGGCTTAATGGTGGTGCATGTAGAACAACAGTCAATATATCTATCTATATCCTTTTGCATCGTCCGCCAATAATAATTTCTCTGAGCTAGTGTCAAACACCGAAGCTTCCCCAGATGCCCAATTGTATCATGTCCATGTAAAATAGGTAATAAAGTACTAATTTGCGAATCTGGGATGACGAGTTGTAAAATTACCCTGTCATTTAAATCCCTCTTTCTGTACAAACACCCTTCATGCATTACAAAATTAAAATAATCAAAACCTGCTAAGTTGGGGTGACCAAGAACATTGTTGATAAAATCACCCGATTCTAAAGCAAGAATTACTTTACCCCCAAAACTATCTTTACGCTGGTCTAACGCAATACTTTTACTGCACAATAGTGCGTTAACAGACACTAAACAAACAGGATTCCTTGATAACGCATTGGCAACTGTGTTGAGCTTGCCTTCAACGTACAATAATGTAGGATTGTATGATGCTAATGTCAACTTCTACCTGGCACGTCTACCCGTGAGAAGTTTATCATCAAACAATTTAATTAGAGGCTTATGGTCTGTCCAAACAGTTACTTCATAACCATAATTATATTACCTCACAACAAATATTTAACACCCAAATTGGTGCTGCACCTTCTACATCGGTAACACAATAATTCTGTTCTGCAGGTTTTAAAGAACGGCTAGCGAATCCTAACGGCCGTAAGAGATCCCTATCGTCATACTGCATAAGAACAGCCCCAAACCCAGTATATGATGCATCATAATTAATATAGAAAGGTTTCTTAAAATCAGGGAAAGCAAGGGTCGGTTGAGATGTTAACCTCGCCTATAATTCAGTAAAAGAACCCTCTTGTTCAACTCCCCACAAAAATTTAGCATCCTTCTTGAGTAAAATATATAAGGGCTTCGCGATACTAGCGTAGTTTCTTATAAATGCCCTATAGTAGCCTGATAGGCCCAAAAATTGCCTTAACTGTTTTACGTTAGTGGGCGTAGGAAATTTAGTGATAACATTTGTTAATTGAGCAGTGGTATTTACCCCGTCCGGAGTAAATTCATGCCCCAAAAATAACAGTTTCTTTTTAAAGAATTCACATTTACTGATTTTAATTTTTAAGCCTGCCTCATTTAATTTAGAAAGTATATTTCTCAGTGCGATAAGATGTTCCTCTACCGTTCTAGACAAATTTATAATATCGTCTATATATACATAAACATTGTGACCGATCAATCCTGCCAATACATTATTCATTAATCTCTGAAAAATCGCTGGTGAATTTCTAAGCCCCATGGGTAAACGTTTGTACTCGAAGGTACCGGAGGGAGAATTAAATGCTGTATATTGTCTTGATTCCGGTGATAACCCGATTTGATGAAAACCACTCGAAAGGTCGAGGATTGAGAATACCTTGTTCTGCGTTCCCAAACTAGCAAGAATTTCCGGTATCGCCGGCATATGAAAATGATCGGTCTCGTGATGGTATTAGGCTTCTAAAATCTACCACGACTCGAAACTCCCCCTTCGCCTTCTTCGGGACTAAGAAAAGAGGCGATCGCCAAAGTGACGTGATGGTTGAATTACGTCTTGAGAAAGTAAATCTGAAAAATGTTTATCAGTCAATTCCCGTTGACTGTGCGATAAGCGATACATAGGAAGGTAAACAGGCTTCTGATCCTTGTCACTCAACACAATTTTATGGTCTATTATATCAGTAAACCCCATAGCGTCCCCTTTTAAATGTACGGACTCATTAAATTTCCTCAATAACGCCTTAACCTCTCCGCTGCGTACCCCCTATAGTATACAGCCACCCCTGTGCGGAGATATTTAGAGTGTTTCCTTCACTCAAATCGTCATCGTACCATAAATATAATTAATACTTATCCATATGCGCCTATTTTACGTTAGTTATAACGGTATTAACCTGTTACAGCCATAAAACAATTGGAAACAGCGTTTGGATGGTCAAAATCGGCAAACTAGATCGGGAGTTACATAACTTAAGGCTGAGGCAGCCTGCCAGCCAGCCAGCCATCATGACGGGTGGAGCGACACTGTCGTGGAGTTCCCTCTCTTTCTCTCTTTCACTCGCTGTGTTGCACATACAAGACAGCTTGCTCATGAATCGCTATTGATAGCACGAAATATATCGACGAAATAAGGGAATAAGAGAGAGAATAGGTGATAATTGAAGGGGGGGGGGGGGAAGGAGGGGATGTGGAGGAGTGATATTTGGCATGGCCCAGGTGCAATTAAAAAAAAAAAAATTGATACCGGGCTGATTTAAATGTTTTTTTTTTAGGCCTTGGATTATATAAGGCTTCCCGCAGCGCAGCGGTAGGCCTTATATAAGTCTTGCCGCACTTGCTGGGTTAAGCGGACCCTGAGCCTCAGGAAAATCGGTACCTTGTAAATCCTCGTAAATCTTACGCATTCTATCATCCATACCAGGAGAGTTCCCTGTGCGCACTGATGCCACGAGAAGAGAATTCATTTCTTCAAATTTACAAGGTACACAGGAAGCATTACACAACTTTGTATCCGCATATAATTTCATTAAGCCATTTGTGGCATTTAAAATGAGAGTTTGAAAAAACATTGGTGTCATCCACCTCATGAAGCGCCTGAGCAAACGTAATACCTTTTTGATCGCTGAGGAATCGGGTAATAATACAATAGATTTACTGTACTCTTAAGATTGTTTGCATAAACATTAACAACCCTCGCAGAATGTGGTTCAATAATAGTATTACAGTGAATGAGAATATCAGAATCCCCCATAGATTGTTCTAGATAATCATGCAATTTAATATCGCTAGCAGGAATCGCAGGGGTGGTTGTGTGGACGTGCCAGCATCTACCTCCCCCGATATTCCTACTTGATGTACGACGTTTTGCCTGAAAGGTTTTACCACTCTCCACAACGCCCTTATGTACACCCCTTGATACAAATTGTAAACTTTCTGGAAAGCTAGATGACGCCTCAATGAAAGTACCATCAATAGATACACCAATCATCTCTAGACTTAAAATAAATTTACATTCCCTCATGGTTCTAAAACCCAATAGAAGGCCCGATGAAATGTTTAAACCCTGAACAATCTACACTTTCTCCGTCATTAAATCCAAGTCCTCATGCAATGCTATCGGTAAGTATGTAACCCCCAATATTGAAATATTATCCCCTGAAACACTCTGAAGATTAACATCTGGGAATTAAAGTTTAAACGAATCATCATGATTCAATTTGTTAAATACAGAGCTAGACATGAGGTTCACAGGAGAACCCGTATCTATTAAAACACTTGTATCTGTATTATTTACACATGACTTCAAAATTAACGAGTCAGGTGAATGCATAAGGGCACTAATCATTAACGTAGGAAATGCCGGAGTTTGTGTACATTGATGTTTTACGTTACATTTACTTGGGAGCGATCGTAAGCTTTCCCCGACCTAGGGTGACTCGCCCTCCAATCGTCCTTATCGACCTTCAGTTCCGGGCAATTTCCAGTCCTGTGGTCGTTATTCTTACATCTACGACAGAAAGGTTGCTTACCTGCCTTATATTCATATAGCTCTTTGGCTTTGATGTTACAACGAGGAACAATGTGCCCCCGTATACCACAATAAAAACACATCACATCCCTGTGTTGACCAGTTGCGCCGCTAGCCATTAACGCAGGTCTCTGCGCGCCCTGACCGCCGGCACATGGGGCCTGCGGTCGAGCGCCATAGCCCTGATAACGAGGCGATTGATAATTCCATGTCTGAGAGCTGTAACTCTGTCTACTCTGACTTACCTGTGCAGGTTTCTGGTTTCTGGGAGGAGAATTGTTCAGGGGATTTCTGTGGGGTTGGGAATTTCCATTAGGTTGATTCTGTTTAGGCCCAGGTTGAGCTGGGGAAGGAATTCCTAACGGCAGCATACGAAAACTGAATTTGCTCGGTGGTTATACCGCTAGTATCACAAGACTTCCTAAGTTCCTTTGAGAATTTATTGAGAGACATATTGGCGGGAAACTCGATTCGTCGTGCGATCGATTTCACGGTGTCTGGTAAGGCACTAACCAACATAACATACCCCAGTCAGTGGCGTCACCAGGGGTAAAATTTTGGGGGGGCTGTAGCCCTGGCATAGATAGGTGGGTGGGTGGCGAGCGAAGCGATCCTGAGCAGCTGGGGGGTCCGGGGAGGCACTGTAAGCCCCCCCGGAAAATCTTGAAATTTGAGCAGTTTCTGGGGCCTTTTTGAGGCCTTAAAATGTGTATAAGTAAGAAACATATGACACATAAATATTGATGAGCCTGATACCAGGCATCAGTCAGTAAGTTACAAGGCCAATGATAATTGTAGGGTATAAAGCCTATGTGCAGAGAATAGTTTTTTCTTCATATACTATCATACTATAGTCTATTCATTATAGGTAGGCCAGAAATTGTGACCCCTAACCTTTGTAATTCGCTAGATGGCTAGAGCAAATGGGTTGTAAATCTCCATACTTATTGCCTGGCTGACCCTTCCCAAAGGTAGAAATATTAGCTTGATTACTCCAGTCTTTCCTTAGGTATAGAATGGGTTCAGCTTGGGGTTGGGGGTTATCTGGGGTTGATGATGGGGCCTGGCAGTGGCACCTCATTCACAACAACACCCACTTGTTTGGGTCTTTCATCAACAGAATCATCATCTTTGGTACACAAACATTTCCTTATGTCTCCCTGTCCCTGACCCTTTTTAGATGTTCTTTTCATCACTCTGCACTGGCTGGTAGCCTGGTAGCCACAAAACTCAAAAGTTACAGTCAATTATAATTAGGCCTACTTCTGATTAAGTCATAGATCTGTTAAAACAAAAATGCATAGGTAAAATTAGCATAGTATTAAATTAATGCTCATAATAGCCTAACGTATATACAGGCAATGAATGTGTTCTCGATACATTATAATTAAACCGAAAACGTTACAACACACAACACACAGTACACACTGTCACACAAGACACAACTGATACCAGCCACAGTTCAGGCACTTCTCAACGTAAACAATCCGATTCTCCGAACATTCGAAAATGCATAATATAATATACCGGTATATTTTTAGACTAAATAATTAAAATAAACCAATTTTAAAGCCCTGCGTTTAATATAAATGTATAATATTGTAAATATATAATAAGTCTCATAAAAACAATACATATTGCATTTATATTTCCAATAATTTCAATAAATATAACGGCTCAAGCTTCAAAGAAAACCAAGCTTGGTGAAAATATAGGGGAAACTTACTAATATTACTATTATGATTTGAGTCATAGGTTATGTAAATTGTGAATAAATATTCACATTACATAAACAATTCGTATTTAACCTATATGGATCAATTAATAAAAAGTAGATTGGGGGGGGGGGTTAGATTCAGGGCTGGTGAATGTGGTGAACTGGTTATGCATTATTTATTATTTAATTTGTATTTATTTATTTTAATTACTTTTGGCAGTTTTGGGGTTTGCATTTTTTGGGGGGCTGATTCCTTGATTTGGGGGGCTAATCCCCCCTGGTGACGCCACTGACCCCAGTAACTTGCTCAGCTGACCTATTGTTATCTTACTGTCCTCAAACCAGGTGTGACGAACTAGATCATACGACATACAATTCGCCAATTGTGAACACTGCGCCAATAATGTATCCACTGACTGATTTTTCTTTTGCTTCAATAGCTGATCGGCGAAATCATGGAACTTCGCAAATTCCCCCTTAGCTGAAGACCCAAACTTCTCTAGGTATTCTACTCTGAACTCATTGTAAGTCTTAGCATTGATGAGGTCATCTCACGCCAAAAGGTATCCAGCTGGAGTATTACCCTTGTCAATTTTCGAGCGAAAAATTTCAATTTTGGCCTTCTCCTGTGTAATACCTTTTGCTGCAATTTCCGTCTCTACATCATCCAAAACTGAACAAAATATTTCTGTGTTCGTCCAACCCAGTGAAAGATTTGACGGCCTGACCATGGGTAACGTTTAAGTGAAAAGCCTGGGGTTCGTTTCCCGACATAATGACGTTATCTTTGGGAGGTTTGGTAATTATAATTCTAGGCAAGGGTTCCAAATAGGTGGGGGTCGTATCTCGGAAAGTCACGCTTCTTAACACACTCTGATTAACATTTTGGTACAAAGGTGGAAGTCCCGAAGAAGCCGGATTTGCTTGAGATTCAATCTCTGAATAATGATTTTCAAAATCCCTCCAATAATCGTCCGAAAAATCGCTATCCTCTGTAATATCAGATAATTCGGAACCAACTGAGACAGCCGGAACCTTAGGATTCCTCTTAAGTAGACGTCTTAATGACATGTGGAATTTTCAACTTGATAAACATAATATATAAAATCCTCCCATATAAATGGTTAATAGTTCCTGTAAAACACCGCTCAACAATTCCTGAATAAAAATACACCCTATTTTCCACAAATTAATTAATTAATTAAAAGACAGTGATACAAAAAAAAAATTACACAATTGAAATATCGTATTGAATTAAGATTGGTATAATTTTTGGAAAGAAAAAATCACTTAAGGCCTCCCGTAACACGTTACCTCTTCAATGTCACGCCAACAGCTATGTATGTCCTCACTCAAACAAAAGCAAGATACTACTGCCTTGCAGTGCCTGGCTCGGGTACGGCCTGGGGGAATGTTGTGAGTTACAGCGGCTTGAGCCGTGCTGCATTCACTCCCTGCACCGTCAAGATTCGTCCTCATACCACTGCCACTAAAACTTGATCCTCCTAGGTATGACCAATCACTCCACACGTCGGTACCATGTCCATGAAGACTCCTCCTCCGTCAGCCAAAGTTGAGGATTCCCTGGTTCCGCTGCAATATTATCATGACGAATTTGCGACCAGCTCCGAACTTGTGTGGGAGCGCCGCGGGCAGGGAGGAACTTGCCAGATGTGCAAGTGTTTCAGCTAGCCGTATGTAAATTCTATATTTTGACAGACTCAAGTGACTTGAATTAAATACATTTAGTAGCTTTAGCGGTCAATTAATCGACACGTGAATGTAGCCTCTGTTGTAAAAAGGACCACGACTCCACACCATGTATGGAAGTGTGAATTTAGGGTTGCTAGATCTTGCTAGACCCCCTTTATACTGCCACCACCCAGTGGATATTACTGGGAATAATCAAATAACTCAATGTAATAATTAGAATCAGGTAACTGAAACTTGAGAATAATTCACAATAGTTTAATGAAAGATATCTTAAGACTTATTCAGAAGTACACTAATATATTGATTGTATAAGTATTCGTAATAGTAAGATTAATTCAAGTATGGTATATGTCTGTTTATTACAGACAGAGCTGCTCTCTGACCCCTAGTTGAGCGAGCTTAGGGTCCCGTGTTTCCTTCCCTCCAGCTCTCTAGATTCAGCTTATATGCTCTCTGGTTACGCCCTCTGTATGACGTAAAACCACTCATTACCATTCTACGTGTACATCTCAACCAATCCTGATACCTGTCCAAATGACGTATTAGGGTGTGGTGTCAAAAACGTGACCCGCCCTAGATGTCTGGTCACACTGTATCCATGCCATAATACAAACAGCCTGCCTCGTGATGTGTGCCGTCCGAGGTATGCTGACTGCATACATGACATCTTCTGTTTTGGGTCACAGGCAGAAACCAGGCGCCTTACTGACTGTCTACAGTCATGTACAAGAAATATCGTGTTAAATAATATGAGATGTTATTTTAAGGTTATTAGAATGAGATATAATATATATATATATATATATATACTCTTGTACCTAAGTAATTCAAGGAATAATAGTTGGATAAATTGGAGAACATAACAAATATATTGTAAATAGATACTGATGCCATATTTATCAGTACTGTTATGTTGATTCAATTTAAATATAATGACTCGCAACATAAAAATATCCAATGAGCTAAACAGTTATTCTTTTAATCACTGGATATCAGACTATGTACGGAGCTATTATGTGTGTATTGTGCAGTGTTTTTCCTTAGTATATAATGTATATATAACTCTTTATTGAGCTCATCAATTTGTTTTTATTTTATGAGCTCAGCCTTTATATTATATGGACATATATTTATATTATACTCTGTAATTTCTTTATAGGCAAAATAAAGAATTTGAATTTGAATAGTGATCGAATGGGTATGGAAAATGTGTAAAGTAGCATCGGAGAAGGAGAGTGCACCTGATGACTGGAAGACAGGCATAATAGTCCCCTTATATAAGGGGAAAGAGGAGTGTATGGTAACCACTGGGGAATATGTCTTCTAAGCTAGTAGGGAGGGTGTAGCCTACAGTAAGGTAGTGATTGAGAGTGTGAGAGCGAGAACGGAGAATTGGATAGGGGACAAGCAGGGCGGGCTTAGGAAGGGAAGAGGATGTGTAAATCAGATTTTTACCCTGAAATGTGTAGTGGAGAAATATCTGAAGAAGCAACAAAAGCTGTATGTTGCCTTTATGGAATTGGAGAAAGCCTATGACAGTGTGGATACAGAAGGTATGTGGAAAGTACTGAGATTATACGAAGTAGATGGCAAGTTGCTGAAAGCAGTGACGAGCATGTATGAGGGTGCAAAGGCATCAGTATGTGTGGAGAATGAGCAGAGCGAGTTCTTTGATCTGAATGTTGGGTTGAAGCAGGGGTGTGTGATGTCCCTGTGGTTGTTTACTATATACGGTATATGGATAGAGTCATGAAAGAAATTCAAGGAAGAGCAGTGGATGTTGGTGCATCACTGATAAGGGAGGGAAATGAGTGGAAGCTACTGTACTGCAGTTTGTTGATGATACACTTCTGATAAGGTGTTGCAGGGTCTGGTAAATATGTTTGGAACAGTGTGCAAAAAACGGAATGTGAAGGTAAATGTGGGGAAGAGCAAGGTTATGGTCTTCAAAAGGGGTGAAGCAACAGAGTGTTAGGTGAGGTTGAACGGTCAGGCTATGGAGAATGTCAGCTCATTTAAATATCTGGGCAGTGTGCTGAGTAAAGATGGGAGTATGGATGAAGAAGTGAGGGAGAGGTTGGAACAGTAGGAATTCTGAAAGCAGTAACAATAAATAGGGTGGTCATCATGGAAGTGAAGAAGTCCTTGCATGACAGTGTGGTAATCCCGACATTGACTTACGGAAGCGAAGCATGGACGTTAGTGAAGAGGCTCAAACCGAGAGTGAGAGGGGTGGAAATCAGTTACTTGAGAAGTGTGTGTGGAGTTACATGGAGGGATAGACAGAGGAATTGGAAAGTAAGAGAGAGGTGTGGTGTGGATGTAGACATGCTGGAAAGTGTGAAAAGGAACACCTTGAGATCGTTTGGCCATATGGAACGTATGGGAAGCAAGCAAATTACCAAGAGAGTGTACGAGAGCGAGGTGGAAGGACAGAGAGGGAAAGGTAAGCCGAGAGGGAGGTGGAAGGATGGAGTGAAGAAGTATATGAGTGAAGGCGGTGCTGGTTGGGAAGAGGGGCGTCGACTGACTGGGGACAGAGGTGCATGGAGGCGTTTCGTTCATGGCCACCGCTCCAAGGATCACGGCGTCAGGCAATAGATAGATAGATAGACTTGATTAGAGAAAGCAGCTATACGGTCGTTCACAGCATCTTCGAATATGGTCAGGCAACTTCTATGTTATGACTTGGTGACGATATAGGGGCTGTTTTCTTGATGTGTCAGTGTAGCCAGGATATTTGTAAAACAGTATAGTAGGGTCATTTGCTTGGAATCCGTGACCATTTTGTTCCTACCTTTTTCTCTCGATGGATTTGACAACCTGAACCATTTTAAATGAAAATTAGCTCCTATGCCCCTCTGAAAAATGACGGCTAACTCTGCTAGAGCCCAATATTCAAAATGGCCGCCAACGCCATCTTGAAAAACATGAAATGTAATATCTCTGGCATCAGATGAGCTACAAGGACGAATGAGGTGTCCTTTTTCACTAATTCTGGCATTACAAATCCACTGGAATGGTTATTGTATTGTATTGTATTGTATTGTATTGTATATTGTATTGTTATTGTATTGTATTATACTAATTGTACATACTAATCTGCCACTTCACTGTCACTACATAATTCACTGTATGAGCCACTATCAAAATCACTGTCCTCACTTTCGCTGCTATCATCACTGTTGTTCTCTGCCTGCGGTGTATATCTAATATTACTTTTTTACTGTTTCAGATGGATCGCATGCCCATCTGATGAAAATCGCGGACTTGGGAAGTGACCGAAATAATGGATAATAGAAGAGAGAGTGAAGAGTTACCAGACAAGACATGAAATGAATACGAGTGCATTTTACTCTGTGGTAAGCGATGTACCGCAGATGATCGTTTGGAAACCATTACACCTGAGAAGTGGGAATCCATCCGGGAAAAGTCTTTACAATGGAAAGAACTTGATAAGTTTCAACATATACATGAAAATGTGGATTGGGAGAAGGGACCAAAGGGTCACCACATGCATAGCACTTGTTACGCATCATTATCCAGCAAGCGCAAGCTCTCTCAAGCCGAAAAACGCAAACACAAATCCGAGGAACGTCTTGAAAGAGATGAAGCATCAGATCAACAAGACCCTTCCCCAGAGGCCAGTGCACCTAAAAGGCTCCGCTCCAGTATGGGTGTCCTTCACGATAAGACTCTATGTGTGTGGTGCATGAAAGGGGCATACAAGAGTAGTGATCGTGACAAGCAGATTTTACTCCTATCAACAGTAGATGCCTGGACTAAATTCAAGTTACATACTGTCCGTCTGGAAGATGAGGTCATGAGATTGAGACTTGACACTCTGATTGCATCCATCCCAGATAGTCAAACAGCATTTGGTTTGGAAAACCGCTACCATCGTGCGTGCTGGCGCAAATATGTAAGCAACCACAAGCCCCTTTCAGATGAAAGCACTCTACATCTGCAGCGTGTAAACCTCCGAGAGGCCCAAGCTCTCTTCTGTCATCATATTCGTCAAGTCATCTTCAAAGACCATGAAATTCGCACACTGCAAGGCCTGCTGCAGGACTATAAGCGCATTATCTCAAATCACGGACATAACTCAGTAGTAAAATCCAGCTACTTAACCTGACAAGCGCGATATAGACCTAGGTGCTAGGGTAGTTATTTGTGCATTTCTAGCCCTGGATTCTGACAGAATTCGTTATATTTACAATATAAAGCATTATTTGTTTTCGGTATGCTTTTATTTTACATATATGATGTATATATGAACCTTCAAGAGTGCTAAAATAAGTGGAAAAAGCATTTGGGTGGTGAAAAACGAAGATATTGGCCACCCGGTCATAATCTCAGGCGAGAGAGAGCCACAGGCAGCCCTCCCCTCTCGCTGTCTGGGAGTCAACTGAGACGAGCGGGGCGGTGTGTGCCGGTGTCTGGGTGTTGCATAACGATCTTTTATGCAACCCACTTGTGCTACATTATCGCGGGAGAGAAAAATAACCGATAAATGATGATAATAAGAGGATAAATAGGTGATAATTGAGGAGGGGGGGAGGGGGAATAAGGTGGGGAAGGAGGGGAGGGGGAGGGGTGAGAAACACATGGATGAGTACTAGAGGGGAATTATCTCACCTAGAGACAAAATCCTTTGTTTTGATAGGCCCTTTTTTTTTTTTGGAAGGCTTTTTTTTATGGTCTTGCTTCCGTGAGGCCTATCGCGTTCCCTATAGGAAGCCTTCCGTGAGGCCTATCGCGCTTGCCGGGTTAAAGGAAATTCTCGTCAATGAATTTGGGGAAGACATCGGATTTCATGAACGCATTCAAAAGAATGTGAGTGAACTGGTATATGATACAACAGCAGCAGGTACATACATCGAGGCGGCAATATCTTCATTGGGTGTCAGCAATGATCAGTTGGTGATGAATGTTGCGGCACGACTCAAAGAGCAAGTCATCAGGACAAATACTATTCCCTGGCTCCCATATATACACGAGTTGGAGAGAGAAGAAGACCTCAGTGAGCTCCTGCTGAAGCTGCTCACATGGCTCAAACACCCAAATAAGTCTGCAATTGATGACAGTCCATCCGTTCGATCGATTGCATCTATCCTCACAAGCTACATCACTGGAAAACGCACTGCATTTGAGATAAATCTCTCTGTCTTGCTACATGGGCTGACCAAGAGTAGGGAGATAGTCGACATAATGCACAAAGATGGACTGGGCATCAGTTACAATGACGTACTTATGCTGCGAGATTTTTGGGTGGTCAATGACCTCAAGTGCTCATCTGATTGCCCCTTCGAACTAGCTGAGGGTAAGCCTGCTATCGCTATAGTCGACAACGATGACTTCAAGAGCGACACACTGACCGGTGCTGGCCAGTCACACCGCACTAATGTCATGTTTGTGCAGCCAGAATCATTTGATACAGAACTTCCTTCCGAGAATCACGAGGATTTCCCGGTGCCAACTTTGCATCAAACCTCTCGACAACTCTCAAAGAGCTCGGAAGTGAAATGCAAAAAGTCAACCCCTACAAGACAGCGAAGCACGGGAAACCACCTCTCAGAAAGCCACCAGCTGATCAAAGTACTCCTCCTCCTGACACATCGGTGCAAAGAATTTGTGGTGTAATCCATGCATTGGCCAGGGCGCAAGATGACCGAACGAGACCTAAGCCAGAAGAACAGACTGTGCCTGGGTTTTCAGGGTTTCACGCCAGATTGTCAAATGCAGATGAGAAGAATCGAGCAATATACCACATGACCTATCCCAACCAACCCAGTAAGACAATTCTCAATGATGTGATGTGTAAGCTTGCAAAATCAATCGAAGACAAAAATATACCTTTTGCAATAATTGTTGGTGATCATCCTGTCTACGTGCTCATGCTAGAGTTGAAAAGTGAGAATGCTGAGCTGTTCAGCAAAATCTTACCATTCATGGCACCCTTCCACATCCAAATGTCGTTCATCTACACTATATACAAGAGGTTTAAGGGATCTGGCATCTCAGATGTGTTGGTGGCAGCTGGTGTTATAGCAGACGGGTCTGTTGATCAGGCCCTTCGTGGAAAACATGTTAAGCGTGGGGTTCGCTGCTTGCGACTATTCTACGAGACTCTGGTCCACCATGTCATAGACAAACGTTTGGAAGATTCCCCTCTATCTGAAGAAGTAAAGGCATCCCTTGCCAAGCTTCGACATCCGATTGATGCACAGGAACTTGCAGATGAACATGCAGAGCTAGAGAGAAATGCTGAGCTGAAGAACCTCGTTGATGCTCTCTTCAAGGACTTTGAGGGTGCCCCACAAGCAGAATACTGGATGTCATTCATGGAAATGGTTGAGGTTCTAACTCAAAATATCCATGCACTCAGAACAAGCAACTGGACTGAGTTCAAGTCCTCACTCAAGCTCATGCTTCCTTTGATGCAAATCTATGATAATGACAAGTATGGTCGGCATCTCCCCGATTTCACCGCAGTGCTTGATACCCTTCCTGTCGATCAGGCTGCATTCATGGAGAGTGGTATGTTTGCACAGTCAATGACAGGAAAACCATATTCGTGTGTTGCCCTCGACATATGGATAGAGTCAACAATTAATAAGGGCTCTAAGCTTAAGTCTGGTTGGTTGGCCATTCTGAACAATGAAAAGCAGCTCCTTTCAAACACTCGGAATGTGAATAACATCAATCGGGTGAGAACAAAGGTCCATCGCCATGCTAATCGCAAGAAACAAGGAAAAGGGAAGCATGCTGATTGCTCGTCGAGTAAAATGAAGAAGGATGAACAAGCTACAGGATATAAGCGCATGTCTCACTGAATTCAAGTGTGATCCATTTGACCATACAAACAAGACACTTCGATCCCTACAGTCAGGAATCCCAGCCTCAGACGCTCTCGCTGCCGACTTGAAATCGGCAAAGGAGGATGGCACAAGCAAACTGAAGACGTTCTTGAATGAGAGAGTGTATTCCAAGACCAAGTCTCTTAACGACAGAGTTCCCCGTAGCAAGCGTTTGAACTTTTCAACTCAGGAATTGAAGAAAGCAGATGGTGAGAACCTGAAGGGAAAGACTGAGGAAATGGAGCGTAATGTCTTGGCCTCTGTTCTCGGACTGGTTGAAACGAGTGGTGCCCTCAAACTTCAAGAAGTCCTGCAGCATCGTGTGACAGCCGAGTGCCTTTCCATCTTCAACGTCAATGGAACCATCCGTAAGGCACAGAAAAGCAAGCTTCAACAAAAACTAACTATGACTGTCATTCCAGAGCCTGATGTATACACGTCTATTATTGATATGGGCCTCATCTGGCACCTAACAACTCCTACCATTGAAGACAGAGAGAAGGGAGACAGTACCAAGTATACCTGGGGAGATTATGCAGAGAAGTTGGTGCACTTCGTTCTAACGAGACACAAGCATGCTGAGCGCATCATTTGCGTCAATGATTCATATGATCAGAATTACACGATCAAGGACAGTGAGAGAATACTGCGCCAAAAAAACCTGCCAATCAGCAATGTCTTCATGAAGACAGAAGATAAATTTCCTTCTAGTAAAGTTTTCCATGCTCTCCTGGGTAAACCTGAGAACAAAATCCGCCTTCAGGCATTTCTTCAAACAGAATTCCAGAGAACAGCAGCAACAACTAGCACCGAGATCATCTACTGTGTAGTTGGCAGCACTGCAAAGAATCTCACCACAGGCAAGCTTGTGCCAGAGCTCACATGCTCCCATGCAGAGGCAGATACGGCAATGCTCACCATATATAGTGTGCTCCGGTCAGACAGCTACACAACAGCTGTCGTTCTTGACACAGAGGACACAGACAACTACGTGCAAGCGGCATATGTTGCTCTGAAGACAACAGGAATCCTGTGTGTGAAACGCAAACGTCAGCTTATCGAAGCCCGATGTTTGTGCAGTGAGGCAATGGCTGCATCCATCATACCACTTCATGTCCTCACTGGGTCTGACCACAACTCTGGCTTCTATGGAGCAAGCAAGAAGCTCATCGCAGATCGTCTGGAGAAGTCTAAAGAGGCACACGTCCTGCTAGCAGCATGTGGTACACAGCTCCTAGTCACAGAACAGGTCATCAGTGATTTGGAGCGGTTTGTCATTCGATATGTCTATGGTGATACCAAAAGCAAGACCCTGGGAGATGCGAGGGCAGCGAAGTGGAGAGCTCAGAAGAAAAAAAAGCACTATCCGACTTGTGCCTGACTTGGACAGTCTCCGTCCACACTTGGAGCGTGCAAACTATCTTGCATATTTGCAAAAGCATTACCAGCTCCAAAGTCACCCCTCACCGATCGGCCATGGATGGCATCTTGTAAATGGCCTATGTCTGCCTGTCCGTTCAACCAAGCCCCCACTTCCCCCATCCATACCACTACCTACAAATCCGCAGGCAGAGAACAACAGTGATGATAGCAGCGAAAGTGAGGACAGTGATTCTGATAGTGGCTCATACAGTGAATCATGTAGTGACAGTGAAGTGGCAGATTAGTATGTACATTTAGTATAATACAATACACTAACAATACAATATACAATACAATATACAATACAATACAATACAATAACCATTCCAGTGGATTTGTAATGCCAGAATTAGTGAAAAAGGACACCTCATTCGTCCTTGTAGCTCATCTGATGCCAGAGATATTACATTTCATGTTTTTCAAGATGGCGTTGGCGGCCATTTTGAATATTGGGCTCTAGCAGAGTTAGCCGTCATTTTTCAGATGGGCATAGGAGCTAATTTTCCTTTAAAATGTTTCAGGTTGTCAAATCCACCGAGAGAAAAAGGTAGGAACAAAATGGTCACGGATTCCAAGCAAATGACCCTACTAGTAGGCAGTGGACTTGGCCTGAGGTCCTTCTGGTCTGCAGTCCATGACGCTATCCAATGTGCTATCGCCTCCCCCTGGAGCTGGACTCGATATTTAAATAAATTAAGTGAGATTCAATATTCCTGCCATCCATCATAAGCCAACATATTTGTTTATATTTCCGCTAAACTTTGAGGTATAGAGATTGAACTTGCTTATAGCCCGAAACTCGCAAGTGGTTAAATACTCGATTCCAGGTAAAAGCAAATTTATTTCATTACCTAGCAATTGTAAGCGAAAGGCAGACTCATACGATAGTTGTTTTCAGCAATATTATATACTTATTTTACTTTCTCTGGCAATGTTACGTGACTTTTTATTTTTGTAATAATATCGGCAACTTGAGAAGGTAGCCTATTTGTTGTGGCTTGATCCTTTATGAGTATTTCAAAGATATCAAAACAAAATTGCTTGTAAACGTGCATTTTTGGCAGCACCTTAACATTTTGAAGATCATGACGTGATTTAACAGTTTATTTTACCTATTATCAGACGATTTTATTCAGATTAGGAAGGGCATATGAAAGCCAGAGGGTTAATTGATAATCTTTGCCCTTTTTATTCCCACAGATCCTTCCTAACTTGGATTAAAATTGTCCAATAATAGCCATAAACGCTAAAACGCACTATAATCCTCAAGGGATTTGTTAATTTAATTTAGTTAAATCAAGCCTAGTCCAGCATAATCTAACCTACTCCTAACTTGTCTAACCTAGCTTGAACAAAAATGCATGACAAAGACTGGTACAGTGTGACGCAGAATTCGGCTACCAAAGGCGGAAGTCTACCACTGGGCGCTCTAATTGACCACTTGTGAGTTTCGTTCATTGATATGGTAAGAGTTGTGTTAGCGGCCGTGGGATACAATAAAGGTTTTGCACCCCGCCCCTGTGTTCAGAGTACACATATATTAACCTATTCAATATAGGTGAAGCCATTAAAATTATATTCTGGAAACCATTTGACGATTTAATTCAGCTTAGGAAGGACGTCTATCAATATAAAGGCTACAGACTATCTCTATTAATCCATTTAGCTACTATATATATCTTTCATACGCTTCATAAAATCGTTTAAATGTAGCTAAATTCAAATATAAGCAGCGCCCCTGGTACTATAAGGGTTACAGAATACACTTTAAACTGTTTTTGTATATATTTTATATATATACTGTATATATATATATATGAACGTGAAAATTCATGTACAAATCAATTATAGGCTCAATTTTACTCATAACTCTTACCTCTTTTATTATTAAGTTTGACACCAGGTCCGCAGCCGGCGATGTTATCATGGCCAAAAAGTACGTACTTAATTGCTATTTATGTGTAGACCACCGGAAAATAATTTTATAAATAATTCCTGGATCGAAAAATATCTGTCGGATCATCCAAAACTCAATCTGTATCTTAAGGTGCCCTCCTTTTCTCCCCTTACTGATCTACATATTATGATGAAGACAATGAATCATGGAGGAGGAAGGGTAAGAATGGGAAGAACCCCCTTCAACCCATCGTGTATCCCACGGCAACCTGTTTTTGTCCAAATACTTCTAGGATTTTTCAAATGAGAAGAACCCACATTTCCCGATGAGGTTCAGAAGAAAAAAGGTTAAACTCAAGATGACCATAATAGTCTAGAATTGTTGATGCAGAATTATCACTTCCATATTTTCACCATGAACGTAATTTTCGGTACTCCTATCCGTGAAACACAATGTACATCCTTGGCACTAGTCCATCACCTACCCATATGTGCTCAATTCTTCGTGTTAGAGGTGCCTGTTTGATTAAAGTCTGTGACTGGCAACATAGTTGATTACAATAAGTCCTGGGGGGTGAGGGGGGTGGAGCTTCCTCTTAATAAGTCCCCCAGGACTTATTAAAATCCTCATATAATTTAACAGTAGGGGGCAAACGCCTCATTTTCCCTAGCCCACCCAATTCTTGGAAAATAGTTAAATACTCACTGCTGATGGTCCTTGGATATTGGGTAAATACCCACTTTCGACAGTCCTCGATATATAAATCAACTGGATATGAATGGAAATCACACACACACACAAACTCAAAGGACGTGTGAGAGACCATTCGACACAAGATGCCATGGCAAGATGCCATGGCCTTGCGACGTCGCGGAATGCTCAAGAAACACCTGCCGAGGTCAAAGAGCAACTTCGGAGAGGTGGGTAAAAAAAAATGATTAGGCCTATAGTGAGATATCTTTCACCTACGGTTAAATTTCACATATTGTTATATTTGTTGTATTTGTTATAACCGGGCAATGTTGACTCCGGGCTTAAGGGCTGCTGGAGTTGTTGCTGGTGGAGGAGTTGCTTGGGCAGTGGCCACTGTAGGAGTGTTGGAAGTGGTCCTCCCAGGTGGGGGAAGTCTGGTGGTGAGGGAGCCTGTGTCATAGGTGTGAGGGTGTGACACAGGCTGGCTAGGTGACCTCGCAGTAGAAGTGATGGCGCCTTTGATGTGCCACCGCTTGTAGGTTGGCTGGAAGGTGGGAGCCCATCTCTGCGGTGGTTTCACACAACGCCCGGATTTCGTACATGGTGGATTAGATAGGAAGGGTATTAGGTGGGGTGATTGAGCATTCTGGGGGGGTATGGAAACATTAGTAGGGGGTGAAGTAGAGCCAGTTCTTGGAAAGTTGGAAGGTTCATGTGACAGTAAATTAGGAACAGTTAAAATTTCAATGATGGGAGAGGTGGCTGGTTGAATAGGGGGTGTGGCAGTTGCACTTGATGGAAGGGCCTGGTCAGGTCTCATTTGAGCAGGGGTACTGGTAAGGGGAATGAAGGCGTTGGCTGAAACATTAGGTAAGGGTGAAGAGGGGGTGATTATGTCAGAAGTGCATGGCTGTTGTAAAAGGGGAATATTTTTTAATATTGGTGAACTAGGAAGAGTGAAGGTAGATTCTGACAAATTTGGTAGACTGACAGAAGGGGATGGGGGCAAGGGGTGGGGGTTTGTCTGGTGACATTAACATCAGCTGGAGTAGACAACTCGGGAGGGGCAGAGACAACGGAAGGAGGCCGTGGAAAGGGGCTGACAGATCCGAATGATCTTGAGGGCAGATTGAGCTGAAGGGGATTTGGGCGGTTATGTGGCTTAGGTATAGGAGGAAGAAGTTGGCGGATGATTTCCTCCCTTAGGGGAGGTAGAGGGGAAACGGAAGGAAGAGGAGGAGGAGGGGAATCTGAGGTCCCCAATTTCTGGTCATTAGTCAAAGGCAACATGTTTTTCTCTGGGGAATCTGCAAGCATAATGGCATTCTCATCTAAGGGTTCAAACCTACGTACATATCTATTTCGGTATGTGCGTGACTCTCCAAAATAGTTTATGGTTACCTGGTAACAATTTCGAACAGTTAAAATTTCAAACGGACCTTGATATCTGGGTTTTAATTTGGACGGCACGGGCAGTTGAGCAACCATCACGAGGTCACCAACGTGATGAGGACTTACTTTGAAGGTTTCTTCAGGTTTTAGGTCTTGCAGATTTTTTTTTTTTTTTTCTATATTCCAACTACTCCCTCTCGGGCATAGGCTGAGAGCCTATACATTCCATCGCTCAACATGGTGAAGCCCGTGAGGTCTCGTTCCAGTCTGGGGAGTGAGACATGTGAAGCATCCATTCATGGCTCGAAGCAGCTCCATCTCTGAAGCCGCTGGTTGCTTCGTTCAAGTGCTTCACTGTCTCACCCTCCAGACTCAGACCCTCACTCTCAGAATATTGGAGAGATTGGAGTTCTCTCAGACGATTTTTCAAATGAACCAGGGACTGGTCAAAATTGGATGAGGGCTCATAGGGGACAGCTAGATGACATAATGGGAGCAGTAGGGGGGGCACTCCAAAGATGCCCCCCCTTCATGGGGTGAGATCCCGTCTTTCCTGGGGCTCCACTGAACAATTTTTACCTGGCTAGGCCAATCCTTCGTATTCATCTGTTGCAATCTTGTCCGGACTTGGCTTTCAATTGTGCGGGGCTTCGTTCACAGATGGAATTTCCTTGGGGCCAGTTTGGGGAGGAGTGGCTGATCTTATGCCCACACTTTTGAGATAGTTGGGACCAGATGTGGCTGGTAAATTATGGGGTGTTGTCTGAGTGTATGGCTTCTGGCAAACCGAAGTATGGGAATACATGTTGGATCATGGCTTCTGCTACTACTATTGCGGAATGCTCTTTAGCGGGGCAGGCGATCACATATTTGGAGTATGTGTCCACGAAAGTAATTATGTACTTGAAACCTTGACTCCCTTCTAATGGACCCATTACATCAACGGCTAAAAGTTGCCAGGCTTTAGTTGCCACTAACTTTCCGGAAGGTCCTGGGGTGCGGGTCCTGTCTTTGCCTAGGGCACAGGCGAGACAGGCTTCGGTGATCCGTTTGGCAATGATGTAGGGGGAAGGGGTCCAA
Source organism: Paralithodes platypus (assembly GCA_032716605.1). Classification (NCBI taxonomy): domain Eukaryota; kingdom Metazoa; phylum Arthropoda; class Malacostraca; order Decapoda; family Lithodidae; genus Paralithodes; species Paralithodes platypus. The sequence goes on from CM064497.1 coordinate 37,533,827, forward strand.
TACACCTGTTGAAAGGTGGCGGTCAGCTTACGTTGGGCCCAATGGGTGCCATTATGCATATGGATGGATTGCATGGTGGCTAGGGCAGTAGCTGGGGTAATTACAATTTTTCCTTCGGGTGTGAACAGATTATCTCCTCGTCTAGTGAGTTGGGAGAATATGGTTCGGGGCATCCAGTCAGGTTTTTCTTGTCGTTGGAATACCTTGAGTAGGTCTTGTTGCTCTTGATCTGCGGAATGTTGATGGTGGACGGCTAAAATGGGGTGCATATCAAGGGGGGTGGGGGGTGTCTCCGGTGTGGAAACCGTGGGTAGTCGGGACAGTGCGTCAGCATTGGTGTGGAGTTTCACAGGTCTGTAAGCTATTTCGAAGTCAAATTCTTCTAAACTTCCCTCCATCTGACAGTTAGAGCATTCTTGGTGTCGGACTTCCTTAACCATTGCAGGGCGTGGTGGTCGGTGATGATGGTGACTTTTACCCCGGCTAAATAGGCCTTAAAATGTTGCAGGGCCCAGATGATACCCAAGCATTCTCTCTTAGTCACAGGGTAGTTTACTTCTGCTGGATTTAGGGTTCGGCTGGCACAGGCTATTATGTGTTCTCGGCCCTCTCGTGTTTGTCCTAACACGGCACCTATTCCAGTTTGGGAGACATCTGTGTATAATCGAAAGGGTTGGGTGTAGTCGGGGAAAGAGACGACGGGTGATGCAATCAACAATTCCTTCAGGGTATTGAAGGCCTGTAGGCGTTGTGGTGTCCATAGGAATGGTTCATCTTTCTTAGTCAGGTCATGAAGAGGCTTAGCAATGGTGGCAACATTTTTCACAAATCTTCTATAGTAGGAGGCTAGTCCGAGAAACGCTCTGACTCCTTTGACGTTAGTTGGGGGGTGGGGGGGAAATTTTCCCAATGGCATCTAGTTTGTGGGGGTTTGGTGCAATTCCTTGGTCGGATACGATGTGGCCTAGGAACTGTACTTCGGTCTAGGCCAACGTACATTTGGAGGGTTTTAGTATTAAGTTGGCCACTCGGATTCTTTGGAAGACTTGTTGGAGGCGTTGTAGGTGTTCAGCCCAGGTTTTTCCGAACACGATGTGTCGTCTAAGTAAGCCAGGCAGGTTTCCCAGGTCAATCCTTGCAACACGGATTCCATCAACCTAGAGAAGGTGGCAGGGCCATTGCATAAACCGAAAGGCAATACGGTAAATTCATATAGGCGGCCTTGGCTGGTGGCGAACGCCGTCTTCTGTTGATGTTTGGGAAGGACTTGCACTTGCCAATATCCTGCTTGCAAATCTAGGGTAGTGAACCATTCAGCTCCAAGTAGGGAGTCTAGGGAATCGTCAATCCGGGGGAGGGGAGTGGCATCTTTGATCGTGACATCATTGAGTCTGCGATAATCTATGCAGAATCTGGTGGTCCCGTCTTTCTTATGTACAAGTACTACTGGGGACGACCAAGGGCTTGTCGAGGGGCGGGCCACTCCGGTGGCCAACATGTCTTATACTTGGGACTCTTCTTCTTGTCTTTGAATGGGATTTTTTCTTCTGATGGGTTGCTTGACGGGATGTCCCACGGTGTGGATAGGATGATGGAGTACGTTGGTTTTTCCCACATCTCGATTTGAAGTGGCGAAGGTGTCTTGGTAGATGGTTAATAGATTCTTCAGGTCGGCTTGTTGTTGGGGGGTTAGATGGGAAGGAATAGAGGGTAGGGGTAAAGGAGTATTAGAGGGAGTATCAGCGGGAATGGATAGTTCTTCTGCATAAGGCTCTAGTTCTCCAATGGTTAAACCTTTTGATAGGGTAATGGGCTGGTCTGATATATTGGCGCTTTTTATGCAATTTAATTTGTTAGAAATTATACTAGGAGTGGCTAGGCAGTCCCTATCAAAGGGACTTTGGAGGTGAGGGGTCATAATGGCATCCCCAGGCAAGGTGGAAACAATGGGGATCCACTTCTCATGATGAGGGTGGAGGGTCACGAGTTTGGCAGTGACTGCTTGAGCGATGGGCATTATGCAAGGGGGGAAATATCGGAGTCTGAGGGGAAGGTACAGAATTGGGGGTGTTAGGGTAGGAACGGGCTGGGTTAAGGGTAAGGTTTTGGTGGAAAGAGGGCAAAGTCGGGGGGTATCTCTAGTCTGGGTTTTTGGCTGGGCTTGTTTGGGGGGTGAGAACGTCAGTGTTCTATTCCTACAATCTAGGGAAGCACTCAGTTTAGTGAGTAAGTCGAGACCCAAATATCCATCGTATAGGGTCTCCTTGGGATCATAAACCACGAAAGAGTGGTTGGTTCCATGCTGAGGAACAGGGGTATTTACATATAGGGGAAGTGTTTGTCCAAAGTTATCGATAACTTTGGCGTCGGCACTGACTAACACAATTGAGGAGGTTTGGATGGTGCCTAAAGCTTTCTGGTGTTTTTTGAAGAAGGGAGAGAAAAGGCATGATCGGGATGCTCCCGTATCGATCAGTAGGCGGATTTTTACTCCATTTAGAGTGAGTTTCCCTTAGATGGGTAGTCCTCCTGAGTCTGTTTCTTCATGAGCCCCGCCATTTTTAACACCTTACGAGCGGCCTATGCGGTTTATTTATGTGTACCGCACAGCGGGGTGTTTTTAGCCAAAATAGGGCTGTTTACGTGATCATTTTCATGCCTAAATAAGACCCAGAACGTAAAACAAGTACCTATCCCTGAAAGGGCATAAACAGAGCTTTCGAATGACACCATAACGATCCTTGTATGATGGATAGTTTTCTTGCAAAAACCGTGCAACGCGAGTGCAAAAAGCAGGTAATTCGGTACTTTCGGTACATAATTGAGTATGTAGCGAGTGAGAGAGGGAGGAGGGAGCTGAGATTTGTGTCAGTAGGTTCGCCGCGGTGGTCTGGAGCAGTCATACGCTCGCTAGTCTCCTGCCACCACTTGTCTCTCTCTCTCAGCCACATTACGTGCTGAAATTGCCACTCGACCTATGTCGAGCGCCGCCACATAGTCCAGCTTTATTTAACTCGACTTATGTTGCTCGCCGCTAATTAAGGGTTAAAATGATTTGTGTATGTGGGCCGCCTAAAAATCCAGATCTTGTTGGGTCTCAATTTCTGGTTCAAAGTCCTCGCCATAGGGGTAGGGGCAGGTACGGTGGGCGTGTGTGGTGTTTTTTTGTATGGTGGCTACCATATCTTGTCCCCGGGTTTGCCGCAGGGTCACAATCCGCCTTACGACCGGCATATCCGTGTCGTAATCAATGGGTTCAACGATAGAGAAATGGTCTGCCACCGCCAACATTGTTGTTATATTGTTGAAAGAGGCTGTCCTGAGGGCGTATGAGCTACAGCCAGAGACCTATAGGCTGAAGTTTAGGGTGGTTCCAAAAAGAAAGGAGAGTACTTTCCAGGAACACGCTAGAGAGCTGTCAGATGCACTTGAAAATTGGTTAAGGTCGGAGGAGGCAACTACTTTTGATTCAGTAAAACAATTAGTGTTGCTGGAACAAATTTTTAAGTGTACTGGCAGTGACTTGACTCTTAACCTGAAAGAAAAGCAACCAAAAACTCTGCAGAAGGCGGCTGAGCTGGCTGACCTTAGGGTGTCATTGATTCGTGGGTGCGGGTCTGCACAGAGATATGAGGCAGGTAACCAGGGGCGTACCACTCCACCCCCCCGAATTAATGACCCAACTAATTATCCATTTAAGAGTACTGTTGCCAATTATGAACCCAAGTCGAAACCCTTCCCGTTTAAGAAAGGCCAGGGCCCTTCCTCACTTCAGAGGAAGTCCAAGAGTGAAGTGGAGTGTTTCAAGTGTCATGAGAAGGGGCATATTGCGCGCTCATGTCCGAGCGCAACGCCTACAGCAGTGGTGTCACTAGTGAGCAACATTGGTGTGTCTTTGAGGTCTTCCGCGTTTGCCCGGGGTAAACAGTCGGTTGCGAAGTCATCGCCGGTGCAGAAGCAGCAGGGGGGCTCGTCACACGTCCGTGATGTTTTTTGTGTTCATAGGGGGCACGGCACTGTGAGGTGGGCTGGTGTGAAGCATAGGCTTGAGTTGCTGCGTGATACGGGCGCTTCCCAGACACTTGTCAAGAATTTCACTGGCAAGCCTATTAACGTGGCTCGGGTTGTGGTGGTTCAAGGTATCAATGCTACGCGGTCTTACCCGCTGGTTAGAATGGAGCTTGAGGTGGACGGTGTGACACGGGAGTTGGATGTGGGTGTGGTGGAGAAATTGCCAGTTGAGGGGGTCGACCTCCTTCTCGGCAATGACTTTGCGGTGCCCACTTCCGAGGTTCCACCCTTAGTCGTTGCCGAGAGGGCGGCTGACACGAGTAGGGAGGGGCGAGAGTGGCTCGAGAGATCTCAGTCCGCTCAGGTGTCACGGCCTAGTCATCATGTTCTAGACCAGCAGAGGAAGGGTCGGAAGGAGAATGTCAAGGCTGGTCGGGTTGAGAGTTTGGATCCAGCTTCACTCCTTGGTGACTCGGTACTTGACCCAATGATGAGCTCCAGAGCAGCCCCAGATCCTGTCCCCCCTAGTGACATGGTAGGGCGTGATGGCACTCCGCGACAGAGTAGTTCCCAGGGGCAACTAGAAGATCTTAGTGTTGAGAGTTGTGGGAACGGGGCTATTCAACTCGAGGACGGGGAAGCATGTCATGTGAACCTGTTAAAGGAGTTTGTGAAGCAACCACCTGAGCAGCCTACTGTCCCTGTGTTGGTCTGCAGAAGCCAAGGTGGAGAAGGAGAGGGGGCAGTGGGCCTCAGGTGGAGGAGAGATGGGATTGTCATGTCTCGGTGGAGCAGTGGGCGGGGGACATGAGTCAGGTGGCTGTGGAAGCGCTAGAGCACCTGCCTGAGCAGCAGTGTGCAGTGCTCCAGCACCTGCTCGGTCCATACCCCACTGTTTGTGCCGAGCACCAAGGCCTCACAACTCATGCGGTGCACGAGGTTCCACTGGCAGGTCACTTGAGTGTTAGTAAACCGTTGGCCTCATTGTTTCAGTGGTTCAAGGTGGGCGACGAGGCATTGGCATGGTTGTCAGGTCAGGGTCGACCCACGGCTGCTAAGGGTGGTGGTCAGAATCAAGACATTGAGCAGATTGGTGAGGTTGGCTGTGGAGTGGATGCGCCCGGCCGTCGCATAGCCTCCCAATGCTGCCCTAGTAAAATGCAACAGCCCTACCATAGACCGACTGTATCTGGCCATGTCGCTGAAGGCGGTGATGCTGCGCAGGCAGATGTAGTCGCAAGGAATGCGGGGGTGCGCATGTACGGTATCGGCGGGGAAGCCTTAGCAATTATGAACTATGGGAGTGACTGCACAGGTAGTACAGATTGTCCCTCTCATGACCTGGCTGTTCTAGGGACAAAGGTGGAGAAGGAGGGAGACTATAGTGTAGAAACTACGGTCTCGGCTGGGTTGTGGGAGGGCACTAGGCATGTTGTTCTTCGAGATAAGTTGCAACCTCTTGTTCCTGAGCGCCAAGAGAAGTTGTTTAATAGGCTGTGGCAGTACGTCCGCATGTTTGTTGCTTCTCCAGGCCTGATGTATGGGGTAGAATCCAACATGGAGGCTGGAGACAGTGCAAGGCTCAAGTTAGTTCCCTACCGTATAAATCCTGCTCAACAGTCTGTCGTGAAATCAGAGCTAGACTACATGTGGAAAAAGGGTCTGAGGGATAAGGGATATCGTGAGTGGTCGTTGCCAGTAACTTTGCAACCTGAGTTAACCCTTATTTAGCGGCGAGCAACATAAGTCGAGTTAAATAAAGCTGGACTATGTGGCGGCGCTCGACATAACTCGAGTGGCAATTTCAGCACGTAATGTGGCTGAGAGAGAGAGACAAGTGGTGGCAGGAGACTAGCGAGCGTATGACTGCTCCAGACCACCGCGGCGAACCTACTGACACAAATCTCAGCTCCCTCCTCCCTCTCTCACTCGCTACATACTCAATTATGTACTGAAAGTACCGAATTACCTGCTTTTTGCACTCGCGTTGCACGGTTATTGCAAGAAAACTATCCATCATACAAGGATCGTTATGGTGTCATTCGAAAGCTCTGTTTATGCCCTTTCAGGGATAGGTACTTGTTTTACGTTCTGGGTCTTATTTAGGCATGAAAATGATCACGTAAACAGCCCTATTTTGGCTAAAAACACCCCGCTGTGCGGTACACATAAATAAACCGCATAGGCCGCTCGTAAGGTGTTAAGGGGCAAGATCCGTGTGTATGTTGATTGCAAGAGTGTGGAAGCATTATCCCTGACAGACGCCTATCCATTACCCAGAGATGACGACCCCATAGACCGCATCGGGGCTGCCTAGTGAAAGGTTATTGGCAGGCCCCGTTGCCGGAGAGAGCGAAGAGAAGTGCCAGTCTTGCGATGGACTGGGCAGTTTATCAGTGCCAGGTGTTGTTTTGCTGCCGGAACACAAGTTGGATGTGTGGCATGTTAAGGGCACTGATAATGTTCTGGCTGATTGTTTGTCACAGGAGGGTATGTTTGAAGGAGAACCCTCGCCGTTCAGTCAGTGTTGTTTGAGAGTGGAGAAAAATTAGGCTTGCCCTTGTAGTGCAACGCCACCAAATACACTATTAAAAAATAAAAAAAAAAACTCACATAAAAACTCTTTCTTTTTGATAGTATATAAGTGCAGTATATCACAGCAAGAATCTAAGACACTCTGAGCTGTTGTCTTAGTAGGCTAGGCTCGGTGAAGCTTGCTCGTTGAGCGTGATATAATTATTATGATGCTATTATTTTGGGGAAGTGTTGTGCAGATTTTTTTTTATAATGCAGTGTTTTATGTTTGTGATCGTGCCTTGTTTTCACAACTTGGGAGAGTAGCTGGGTGATGCGGGGTTAGTGGGCATTCTGTCTGGTCAGATGTGGAGTTCACCTGAGGCTGAAACGTCCCACATCTTGGGCGGGGTGTTACGCTGGCCAGCTAGCCAGAATGCACTCGTAACTCGCTAGCGCTCGCCAGGGCAGTGAAATGGGCTATAATAATCGTAGAACAATGTTCTTTCTTTCATAGTGTTCATGTTGTCACAGACAGATCAGTGGTGGTCTTTATTCTTGTCTGTGACACTTGGAAGTATTTTATATCATTGATAGAATATAAGATGCATTGTGTGAAGTTAAGGAGAAAGAGCGAGGTGGTAATATGTGCGTGTGTATGTATGTGCTGCCTCCCTCGCTCGGAGGAGTTTCCCACGCTCATGATTGGCTGGCGGGCCTGACGCGTCATATGACGCTTGCTCCTCATGACGTAGTCGTCTGTGATTGGGTGCTGCTGCCTTTGTTAGTGCTGAGGGGGCTCCTGCTCGCGTTTCTCCTGCAGAGCTTGGCACAGCGTGCTTGGTCCTACATGTTCTTTGCAATCTGTCCCCCCATCTAACCCCCTGTACTACTATCTCTCTCTCTGAACTTCTTCTTTTTCATACTTCCATCTTTATTCAATTACTTATCCCTTCTGGTTCTGCATACGACTTCCACAGTCGGTCAGTCGTATTACCAGCACCAGCTCTCACATTTATGTTTGCACTAGCATTAAGGATTAGTAGAGTCATAGTCATATGGTAGCCTAGTGTTGGGGTGCTCCTAATTATTGAGCTGTTCTTTCCCATTATTTAATGCTAGACAGTGGAAGGTATCTTTGGTCGTTGTTTGAGTTATGTATGTGGCAAGTCAGAGCCTGTACAACATCGACGAAGCTAGCTAGCCTGTAACCCTTGTGCATATTTTCCTTTGCGAGTGTAGCAGTATACAGGTGAAGGGCTTTTGCCTACACTTACCTGTAGGCTATGCTTGCTACCTCATTTTGTTGACCTTTGTGGAGCGCCAGGGTAAGACCAGATACTTGAGATCTGGACTTACAAAGAGAGCCTCCAAGTCACTTAACATAACATAAGGGAAATCTGTTCAAGGGGAGACAGTAGGCTACGAGCATGCTTGCGCTCTGCCTAGTTTCCTAGTACCTTTTATGCCACTGCTAGACTTTATTAGTGAGAAAGACAGCATTGTGTTTATTAACTTTAATTGTGTATGCTTTAGGAATTATTCACGCCTTATTTTAGCCTAGGTTGATGCATAGTGCACAACCCAGTTTGGCTGTTATGTTGGCTAAGGAAGTACTGTTTTGAGTGGCGATTATTAGTGCTGTCACAGAGTTGTTGCACTCCCTTGTTATATATATGTATCCTACTTTTTGGTGTATTTAAGATACACGCTCTGGTGTCCTGCCCCTGCATTATTTCTGTTCTATATTAACGAGCATCTTAGAGCATCAGACGTTTTCAGAAGATTCAATACCTGATTGCTGTAGGACTAGAATTCCAGTGTTTTCATAGAGCATTGTAGAGTTAGTGGTGAGCACAGACTCACACTAAAGTTAATGTAAGCATATACTCCTTTATTAAATCTGGTTTTAGTTTATTCAAGCATTGTTATTACTTAACCCGGGAACTGCAGGAAGACTCTTAAGAGTTCCCCCGGCGGACTGCGGGAAGACTCTTAAGAGTCAGAGAAAAAAAATATCAATTTTAAACATCGAAAAAAAAATATATATATATTTTGTTTTATTTGCCCTTGGGCCATGCAAAATATCAGTCCTCTACCTCCCCTCCTTCCCCACTTTCCTCCCTTCCTTCAGTTATCACCTATTTTCCCTGTTATTCCCTTATTCTGAGGTATATTTTTGTGCTAACATTAGCGAGTTACAAGCAGGGCATTGTCATCACTGTTAGCAAGAGAGAGAGAGAGAGTATCGATCGACAGTGTCTCAGTGGCCTTGGGGGAAATTGGCGGGAAAGGAGGTTGCCTCACCCATACATTATGTAACTCGCGGCCTGTATCGCTGATTTTGACCATCCAAACGCTGTTTTCACTCGTTTTATTGTTGTAACAGGTTAATACCTTTATAATCAACCTATAATAGGCGCATATGGATAAGTATTAATGCTATTTATGGTAAAATGAATATTTTAGTGATGGAAACAGCTCAAATATGTCAGCACAGGCAGACGTTTTGAATTACCCACATGCGCAGTTCAGAGGTTGAAGAGCATTTTATTAACGTAAAGTACTCCTGTTGTGAGTAGGCTTTGCCGTCATCGGCAAGCCTTTGTAGAAGTGCACTAAAACCCAGTTAATTGATACCCCGTTATCCAGTAGATTAACTCTGGAGGGTTTTAAGTGTTTTGTTCACCGGCGTAATAATTCGAGGGTTTGGAATTAGCGTACCGTTGTTGCAGATATAGCCTATCATCTAGTCCATTCTTAAGTGCCCTTGTTTATTTCGTAGTGCCGGTCGTAACACTAAGCAAGTAATGGCAAGAATGTAGTTGCAGGGTGTACCGCCCGTCTTGTTTACACTACGCGAACGCTCACTGTCATGTTCCCGTCTATTTTGACTGTCTTTGGATACAAAAATACATTACCCTAACCAAACAACCTAACCTAACCTAACCTAGTATTATAGATTTATAAGTATTTATTTTATTATAAGAATTTATAGATGATTTATGCTGTATGTCGGTAGTGGTACGCCCGGTAACTACATCCATCCCCAAGTAAATCCAACCTCACACGCCATAAAAACTAAGAACATAAAATTGAGGGTATGTCTTACATTAAAGATAACCGATCAGGTGAAAGGCATACTGTATATATACAACGTGAGTAGATTATGCTATTTATTTATATTATTTAAAACATCAGTAAATCCTGGAGCATCAGACGTCAGGCGGCCAACCCCGCTATACTGGTCATCTTAAAAGTGGCTGCTTCACACAACAGTAGGGACTCAGTTCAGCTGATCAGGTGTTTTCGTCTTCAGTTTGATGTCAAGGTTCTTGAGCCATAACAAACATCTGCAATGATATAAATGCCAGCATTCATGGGTCAGCTATTTACCAAGATGATGTCTCTGGAATATATATTCAGTCAGCCATGATTATACACTCGTATGTGAGTATACTATATACTGTATACTCGTAGATACACCCTACTTATGACTAAGCACTTCACCTTACCTTTGGGAAAGAAGTGAAATATGAATTTCTTATGCTTCTGCTTGTATTTTCCACAAACAACACAGCTGTTACCGTGTTGTTTTGGTGCCATGTTTTATCTGCCTCCACGCCATCTGGCAGCTCCCAGTGACATTTGTAAGTGTGCAGACGATGCACCACCGATGGCAGAGCCATCTTCAGGGGTGCTTGGTCAAGACTAAGGATCAATTGCGAGCTCGTTTAAGAGCTCTCTCCTTATTAGATTCTTCTTGTTCAAGCTTTACTCCGGCAAGGTCCATCTTCTCCCGCATCAGTCTCTGCACCTTCTCCTGACTTATCTCCCATGTCACACCAGTGATCTCCAGTACGCCATCGATACGTAGATTATTCCTCATGGAATAATCCTCTTGGTAGTCCATTTGCCTGTTAATCCTCTCCAGCTCAACTTCCAGCTTCTTATTCTTCACACCTGCCAATTTCCCCTTCACCAACTCCATTTCTTCTCTTTGCTTCTCAAATTTGTTCTTTAAATCATCTACTTCTCTTTGTGTAAACTGGAGAGAGATTATCTCACCACCATACCTCATAATTTCCCCACACGTCACTCCATCTATTCCGGATGCTTTCCCCTTCTTCACTCTTTTCATGGCTTCACACACTTCTGACCTCCTGAACCCCACCTCCTCCTATTCAAGGGCAGACTAAAGAGGCACATTTTAGAAGATCATATAGAGTGAGAAGTGATCACGTTCTATATATTTCTATATATTTTTAGTCTATTTCTAATTGCTAATCTATTTTATATATGTTTAACGTATTTCTGGTAGGAGTCATTTATCTGTAAACTCTTAACTCTCTCTCTCTCCCGACTTTCACTTTCACTCAAAACCCAACCTTCCCCAGTCATCACACCCCCCTTTACCTCCCCGACCAAATACTCACTCTCACTCCCACTCTCACCGTAATAGTAGTTTCTAAATACATTCTATAATAATCCTAAGGCTACAGAGTTTTATATCACTAACGCTCACTATCTTTCTCTCTCTCTCTCTCTCTCTCTCTCTCTCTCTCTCTCTCTCTCTCTCTCTCTCTCTCTCTCACACACAAATTAGAAGATCATACAGTGTGAGAACTGATCACGTTCTATATATTTCTATATATTTTTAGTCTATTTCTAATTGCTAATCTATTTTATATATGTTTAACGTATTTCAGGCAGGAGTTATTTATCTGTAAACTCTTAAAGACACTGTTAATGTATTATGCATTATGTAATTTGTCTAAAATTAATTTATTGTATGAACAGCCGTTGCATAATTAACAGAAGAAAATAATATGAATCTAAATCTGAATCTCTTGGAGCACAGGGAATGGTTAGTATTAAAAAGATCCTGCGGTTCATTCCGGGGAGATAGTCTAAGTGTCTATGTATTATGTAATTTGTTTAAGATGTTACAACTGTATGAACAGTGTTACGTATCTTGATCCTCAAGTGGTTAACTTGATGAATCTCGATAGCACAGAGATGTATATTAAGGTATCAGTCAGCTGAAGGCAAAACAAAAGTCAAATATAATACAATTATTTCCTGTTGTTGCTTCCTTTCCTTTTGGATCTTAGGACTTAGTATCCTTTATTGACTGATACTCTTTAATTATGAAAAATACTGAAACTAATTAAAGTCATGTAGTATTTATAAAGAATTATTATTTAACCGAAGCTTAGTAGGCTATGGTTATGAACCGAAGAAGTTATATCTAAAGAAGGACTATTAATTCTATAAAAAGTCTTGAAAGATAAATATTAAAGTAAGAATATTTCTGTCTCTTACCCTTTTTGGAATGAATAGATAGTTTTCTTATATGTCCTTTTATTTATATTTAATGTAATTATTCTTGGTTCTTGTCTTACGTTAACAGTATTATATTATTATTATCATCAGGATTTATATCAAAGTCACATAAAAAGTTAGATATATATTTAATAATTAGTTAAATGTATTTCTTAACCACGTAACATTGAGGTTTGATTATGAGTAAATTAAGTTACAGGATCGCTTCATAGATTCGATTCAGGTCTCACTCAAATAATATGAAAAGCAAAAATAATTTTTTGAAGCTAAAAGAATTTTCTTCAGCTTAGGAAATCACTAGAAGTAATATTAACACAGCCATGTTAGTCTAAGGCGAAATTACTAATCTGAGACAATAGCATCACCGTACTAAGCAGCGTTAAACAATGTAAGCTTAATTAAAAGAAAATGAAAGAACTCGTAAGTATTAATATAAAACAATAGTATTACTTTCATCATAACCCAATTACTTAAAGAGTTGCTTTAGTCCACAAGTTAGTCAACTAAAATAGTTAAGTACATAATAATAGCGTTAACGTTAATTCCCAATAAAATAGTTACGTACATAATAGTAGCGTTAACGTTAATTCCCAATCAAATAGTTAAGTACATATTCCCAATCAAATAGTTAACCACAATAATAGCGTTAACATCCCAATCACATATCTCACTAACCAACATAACGTAAGTGTTTACACGGAACACACTTAACACACATATATAATCTGACTGACAGTCACAATCCCATTATAATACTTCACCCCGTCTTCCTCCAGCTGCAAGTTCACCTTCCCCAACTCCAAATGAGACTGATTTGAATGCCCACAACTCGGGTCTTATATACTAAACAATGATGGTGTAGGAACGAATCAGGAGGCGAGTGATGGTGCGCGCCCCTATCATAGCTCCTCTAGTTGCATAGCAGGTGCCTGGTCCAATCACAACTCCTGGCGTCGATCATACGTCATAGCGTCGGGTCATCGAAGTAGTTTGCAGGGTCTCCTATGACGCACGCAGGTGTGAAGGCTTGTTTGCTGGTATGCGGGCGAGCTGGTTTCCCACTCGCTAGTTCGCTCGCTAGTCTGCTTCGCCGTTTGGGTAGTTTGACTCCTTCAACTCTAATTCTAACTCTTAAATTAACATACAGGGCTCCGTATGTCAGACCTCCCCCCTAGAAAAGAGTTTAAGGAGTATAGTACATAATATGAAACATAATACATAAATAGATTCACCACCAGATTGGCAACAGCAAGATTATAATGAGGATATAATAAGGATATCACCCAAAGTAGGCAACGTCTCCAGGTACCACATCAGAACATAGCCGGAACGTAGCTGGAGCGTTATTCGAACTGCAAGGCATCTCACAGCTGAAGGCTTGACAGAGCACTACTAAAGCATGATATTTACCTCGCTACAAGGGAGAGCTAATTGCCAAAATCCTCTCATTAAATTAAACTTACTGCTGTATGAGGCCAACCTGGTAAATGCAATCTTTGATCCGTGGCAGTTGGTAGGTATCGTTCTTTGTGACAGCATTAACTTGCCTATAGTCCATTTCATAACCTATGGCTCCCATCTGGCTTTGGCACAAGTATGACCGGACTACTCCACTGGCTTAAGGCCCTTTTGATCAGCTTGTTTGACAACATGTAGTCAAGCTCGACCTGCAGTATACTCCTGCATTGTGGTGAGACACGGTAGGGGGATAGTTTAATGGGAGTTGCATCCCCTACGTCGATGTCGTGCAAGGCCAAAGAAGTGAGCCCTGGAGTATCACGGAACACACTGGGAGACTGAGATAAAACAGAGATTAGTTGGTTCGCTTGATCAGAGTGAAGATGACGTAGTTTAGATGGTAATTCCCCCCAAGCTACTGAATTATACTGAAAGTTGGATAGGCTACATGACAAGTCAAAGTCTGCATGGATACCTTCAGGCTCTGGAACAGTCTGTTGCGGGTCAGTAAGAGAACTGAAGACTTCGTCCGCACCAGGCTGTCCACAGGTCCTGACATTCACTGCCACAGTGGGAGAATCTGGAGGAGAGGAATCAGGGGACCTATGGTAGGGTTTCAACATATTTATATGGAATACTTGCGTGGGCTTTCTCCTGTCTGGGGTAGTTACTAGATAATCGGTAATGCTCACCCTCCGAATGATCTTATATGGGCCCCTGAACTTGGCAGATAAAGGTTGGCCAAAAAGGGGGAGCAGGACCAAAACCTCATCACCGGGCTGAAACTCCCTCTCACGGGCTTTTCTGTCATACCATTTCTTCATGGAGCTTTTAGCCACTGTCAAGTTTTGAGCGGCAAACTCACATGAGGATCTCAGCCGGGTTTTGAAATCTGAAACATACTTGAGGAGGTTTTGGTTCCCCTCCTGGCCAACTAGGCTATCCTGCAATAGTTGCAAAGGACCTCTTACCTGGTGACCGAAAACTAGCTCATTAGGGGAAAAACCCAGGGATTCAGTTGGAACCTCACGAGTAGCAAATACAAGAAAAGGTACCCCCTTATCCCACTCAACTCCGGTCTCTGTACAATACTTACGTAACATTCCCTTTAATGTCTGATGATATCGTTCGAGAACCCCTTGACTCTCTGGGTGGTAGGTGCTAGACTTAACATGCTCGATACCCAACTCCTTCAGGGACTGCTGGAAAATGTTAGAGGTAAAATTAGTTCCTTGATCACTTTGCACCTCATGGGGGAAACCCATTCTGGTGAAGAATTTGAGCAGTTCCTTGATGACAGTTGGAGCAGAGGTAGTCCTTAAGGGTATAGCCTCTGGGTAGCGAGTTGCCATGTCCATGATAGTTAATAAATAAATGTTACCTTGGGAAGTCTTAGGCAATGGGCCTACAATGTCCACTACCACCCGAGTAAAAGGATTCTCGAAAACGGGCAAGGGCACCAGAGGATGTACAGGCACCTTCTGATTGGGTTTTCCTGTCATCTGGCAAGTGTGACACACTCTACAAAACTCCACTACATCTGCACGCATTCCTGGCCAGTAAAAGTGGGCTCTGATTCTGTCTAGAGTTTTTCTCACACCTAGGTGTCCTGCCAATGGTATACAATGTGCCATTTCCATGATATCTCTACGACAAGGTTTGGGGATTACTACTTGATGGTTGTCCCAAGCCCCGTCATCGATTGGTCTGTGTGGCAGTCTCCATCTACGCCACAATACTCCTCCTTTGAGGTAGAAACATTCACCACCCTCCTTCTCACATTCCTCTTCACTCATGGACCTGGCAGCTAACTCCTTGCATTCACTATCATCTCTCTGTAGCTCTACCAGGCCACTAGGACAATTTGGAGGGGTTTCATGGTCATCGTTAGGGTCAAGATGAGCCATAAAGGTGTCAGATAAATCCACCTCAGTCACATCATCAGGCACAGTTGGAGCGTCATTCACACTCTCATCATCCCTTTCATCAACTCTTACATTCGGTACATTTCTGTCTGAGGGAACTGCTACTTGAGACATTGAACGTGTGACAGCACACACAGGGAAAACTGTTGGCATCTCCTTGTCGAGCTCACCGGTTAGTGGCTCGTTAACAGGGGAAAGTGACAAAATGGGGTCTGGTCGGACCTTCTCACCTGCTACATCATTCCCGAAAAGGAGTGTTACCCCAGGCACAGGGATATCTTGGGACCTACACAAAGCTATGGTGGCCTCACCCTGTAGTACCTCACATTCAATTTCGCCTTTTACCAAGTGTGCATAAAATTGGCCTCCAGCACCTCTCATTACAACTGGTTCGCCAGGTGGGCACTCAGTGTGAGGATTCACCATGAGGGTGCTAGTAGAACCTGTGTCTCTCAGAATGTTTACCTCATGCATATAACCATTTAATCTCACGTTGCCAGATGAAATAAAGGGACGGTAACTGTCCTGCACTGATGGTGAAATTATTATTGGCTTAACCCTAGTGAGTTGCACCACACATGCTACTACACCCCTGTCTAGATGATTTACGTTAGCTGCTAGGTACTCCTTCTGTCGGGAGTCCTGTATTAAAGGAACTTTTGGTGCTAGGTACTCCTTCTGTCGGGAGTCCTGCATTAAAGGAACTTTTGGTGCTAGGTACTCCTTCTGTCGGGAGCCCTGCATTAAATGCACATATGGAATTTGAGATACGGCGGCAACTGTCTGCCCCGATCTCTCGGTTTTCTCCTTGACCCAGCACTGATAAGCTAGGTGGCCTCTCATGCCACAAAAAGTACATACTTTAGGGATAACGGGAACGTTCCCTCTTTGAGCATTACTATTACTTTGGGGCCCACCTCTGTTACCATTGCCCTGAGTCGCATTTTTAGTTGGGGGAACAATTCTATTTTGGCTAGCTGGGGAAGACGTTATAGGCTTGTGACTGGGTCTGTCAGATTTGTGATTGGGATACTTAAAATTAGAACTAGAATTATCGTAGGGCTTCTTTCCACGAAATTTGTTGTTGAGCACGTATGTGTCAGCCATGTCAGCGGCGTCGGCAAGACAATCTACCTTTCTCCCCTTTAAATGATAGGATACAGAAGAATCAATTTTCTAACAGGACCAACTCCTTCAGATCGTTGTAGCTTGTGACTTTCTTACTCTTGACCCAATGATTGAAAGTTTTAGTCATGGTCCTGGCCTTACCTTATGGGTTTCTTCTACTTTCTTCTGGTTTTTACGGAAAGATTGCCTGTAAGCCTCAGGCTGCAATTGATAGGTTTTTAAGATAGCTTCTTTGAGATTGTCATAATCCTGCCTAACTTCTGCTACTTCTGACAAATACGTGGCTCGAGCCTGCCCTGTCAAAACGGTTTGCAACATAAAAGGCCATTGATCTCTTGTCCACTTCATACCTCCAGCAACTTCCTCAAACAAAACAAAGAAATCCTGCACATTATCCTCAGTGAAAGGTGGAATGACACTAGTCATAGTCAATCCCAGAGGGGGAGCAATTACGGGAGCATTTGTATTGACATTTAGTTGAGCTATTTGATATTGATATTGATAATGTTCGGTCTATATTCTGGCTTCTTCGATATTTGCTCTTATTCTGGCTTCTTCGGTATTTGCTTTTATTCTGGCTAGTTCTAGTATTTGATCACCGGTCAAACCAGGTGGCAATTGTTCATCAAGTTGGCTAGGTTTACTCGAGATCCCACCAACTGCTCCGTCACCCTCCCCGCCTTCTACAGGGAACAGGTGGGTTTTTATGGTCTGAGCCACCTCTACTTTGGACATGTTTGAGACAGTTAACTGGAGATGTGAGGCAAGCACTTTCAGTTCAGATTTTGACAGACGGTCAATATCAGGGGCTGTGGGTTCTGATTCTATGAAAACTCGAGCATCTTCGTCATTAATTAGTTGAGGCATGATTAATATTTTATTTTTAAGTAGTGAAACGGTAATGAAACTGAGTGAAACTGTATGAAACGAATCCATGGCAAGGTCGCCACTCTTCTGTTACGTATCTTGATCCTCAAGTGGTTAACTTGATGAATCTAGATAGCACTGAGATATATATTAAGGTATCAGTCAGCTGAAGGCAAAACAAAACTAAAATCTAATAAAATTATTTCCTGTTGTTGCTTCCTTTCCTTTTGGATCTTAGGACTTAGTATCGTTTATTGACTGATACTCTTTAATTATGAAAAATACTGAAACTAATTAAAGTCATGTAGTATTTATAAAGAACTAGTATTTAACCAAAGCTTAGTAGGCTATGGTTATGAACCGAAGAAGTTATATCTAAAGAAGGACTATTAATTCTATAAAAAGTCTTGAAAGATAAATATTAGAGTAAGAATATTTCTGTCTCTTACCCTTTTTGGAATGAATAGATAGTTTTCTTATATGTCCTTTTATTTATATTTAATGTAATTATTCTTGGTTCTTGTCTTACGTTAACAGTATTATATTATTATTATCATCAGGATTTATATCAAAGTCACATAAAAAGTTAGATATATATTTAATAATTAGTTAAATGTATTTCTTAACCACGTAACATTGAGGTTTGATTATGAGTAAATAAAGTTACAGGATCGCTTCATAGATTCTATTCAGGTCTCACTCAAATAATATGAAAAGCAAAAATAATATTTTGAAGCTAAAAGAATTTTCTTCAGCTTAGGAAATCACTAGAAGTAATATTAACACAGCCATGTTAGTCTAAGGCGATATTACTAATCTGAGACAATAGCATCACCGTACTAAGCACCGTTAAGCAATGTAAGCTTAATTACAAGAAAATGAAAGAACTCGTAAGTATTAATATAAAACAATAGTATTACTTTCATCATAACCCAATTACTTAAAGAGTTGCTTTAGTCCACAAGTTAGTCAACTAAAATAGTTAAGTACATAATAATAGCGTTAACGTTAATTCCCAATAAAATAGTTACGTACATAATAGTAGCGTTAACGTTAATTCCCAATCAAATAGTTAAGTACATAAATAGTAGCGTTAACGTTAATTCCCAATCAAATAGTTAAGTACACAATAATAGCATTAACGTCCCAATCACATATCTCACTAACCAACATAACGTAAGTGTTTACACGGAACACACTTAACACACACATATATAATCTGACTGACAGTCACAATCCCATTATAATACTTCACCCCGTCTTCCTCCAGCTGCAAGTTCACCTTCCCCAACTCCAAATGAGACTGATTTGAATGCCCACAACTCGGGTCTTATATACTAAACAATGATGGTGTAGGAACGAATCAGGAGGCGAGTGATGGTGCGCGCCCCTATCATATCTCTTCTAGTTGCATAGCAGGTACCTGGTCCAATCACAGCTCCTGGCGTCGATCATACGTCATAGCGTCGGGTCATCGAAGTAGTTTGCAGGGTCCCCTATGGCGCACGCAGGTGTGAAGGCTTGTTTGCTGGTATGCCGGCGAGCTGGTTTCCCACTCGCTAGTTCGCTCGCTAGTCTGCTTCGCCGTTTGGGTAGTTTGACTCCTTCAACTCTAATTCTAACTCTTAAATTAACATACAGGGCTCCGTATGTCAGAACAGCCATTGTATATTTAATGGAAATAAAATAATCTGAATCTGAATCCTCCACTACTTCTCTTCTTTTCCCTCCCATACCCCAGGGTGTTCAGAAAACATGTGTACAAAATGAAATGGGTGATAGGGAACACAGAATTAAACATTTTGTAATCCATGGAGGTATGTCCATAAATGCTTCCTTGCGGTGCTACAGGGAAGATAGTTTCAACGTAATTTCCCTATATTTTTACCCTAACTTCTTCGTGAGTAATTCGTTTACATACAAACATGGTAATTTAAGTACACAACAGTATGAACATTACTTAATTAATGTCAGTACATTGCAAAAACAAAAGTACATTTGAAACTGAAGTGAAGATTAACAATCATTAACAATCATTCAGAATCGTTTAGTAAACGAAGCAGTTTCATTTCGGCACCATGAAGTGGTTGTTTAGTAGTCGACAAGGTAATGTGCTGGTCTTCACCTACACTCTCCTCTTAGTCTTGAGGTAAACTCCATACGTGTAACATGGAGGGCTTCACGTTTGCTGAATTGGCTGATATGCACCTTGTGTATGGTGCTGCTGGGGGGAAATGCCAGAAATGCTGTGAGGATGTACCAGAGGCGTTTCCCAAACATACGCTTGCCAAACCATCAGACATTTTCCTCATTGCACAGGCGACGCATTTCTCCCTCGAGATTATCCAGTACGTGTAGAATTCGCACAGTGGTACTTGCAGCAGACAGCGCTCCAACCTGATTTTCCCTCGTGTGTGCTGATGTCTGATGAAGCCTCCTTCGCCCATGACGGTGTGTTCAATATGCACAATGCTCATGTCTGGGCAGCAGCAAATCCACACGCTTCACACGAGCATGGGCATCAGGTGCGGTTCAGCGTTAATGTTTGGGCGGGTATCATTCATGATAAGCTGATTTTTTTTTTTTTTTTTTTCTATATTCCAACTTACTTCCTCTCGGGCATAGGCTGAGAGCCTTAACATTCACTGCTTTACAATGAACAGTGAAGCCCGTGAGGTCTTGTTCCAGTCTAGGGAGTGAGACATGTGAAGCACGTAGAGTACAACGAGCACCTACCATCTTGCCTTCACATGAGGCACGGTGCTCACTCATGGCCCGAAACGACCCCATCTCAGAAGCCACCTCATTCCCGTGCTTCACTGTCTCAACCCCTACACTCGGACTCTCACTCTTACACACACACACAACGCCACCTGTTGAGCAGATAACTCACCAGGCATTGCACCCCTATAGCATATTTTGAATATGGGAATATTCATACAGTGCTATTTAATAAGGGAACAATGAGGGTATTTTATTGACGTTTCGGTGGGCTTGTGGTAATGCACTGATACTCTAGGTACAGCACAAATTCCATCCCAATAATATCTTTCCATTGATACATTGGGATTTGAACCCGGGACCTTTGGATTACCAGGCCAGTGGCAAGACCACTCCGCCACACCTCCCCTATTGGTCAGTACATTCTGCCTCCACGTCTCAACGGGAACATTTATCGGATTTTCCTTGAGGAAATGCTGCCCCAACTGCTGGAAGATGTTCCTTTGGCCATCTGCAGACGAATGTGGTTTCAACACGATGGAGCTCCACCACATTTTGGCAACGTGGTGCGGGAGTATTTAAATGCAACGTTTCCGAACCGATGGATTGGCCGTGGTGGTCATGTTGCCTGGCCACCAAGATCCCCTGATTTGACATCGATTGATTTCTTCCTATGGGGACACATGAAGAGCCTTGTGTATGAGACACCCGTTAAATCAGAACAAGACCTCGTTGCAAGAATTGTTGACGCCGCTGGAAGAATTGCGGAGGAGCCAGCAATCTTTGAACGTGTACGTGAATCAATGCTACGGCGCTGCCATGCATGCATACGCGCTGGTGGTCGTACCTTTGAGCATTTTCTGTAAATTGAAATGTCATGTTGCATTGTTTTGCAGCTCTTAAACAGTTTGGAGTATTTTGTGCATGTTCTTTTCAATTTAAAGTGTTGTACTGTGTTCGCAAAGATACTGCTATTCATGAACAATTACTGTACACTACCTTTAAATTACCATGTTGGCATATCAAAGTTATAAATGTAATAAATTAATTACGTTGAAGCCCACCATACAGTATTATTTCGTTGCCTACTACTAATGGATCACTTCTTGGTACTGACATAAGACATCTTCGTTCAGTAAACAGTTCTGACTGATGATTAATGATTGTTAATCTTCTCTTCAATTTAATGTTCTTTTGTTTTTGCTGTGTACTGACATTAATAAAGTAATGTTCATACTGTTGTGTACATTAAATTACCATGTTTGTATGTAAACGGATTACTCACAGAGAAGTTAGGGTACAAATTTAGGGAAATTACGTTGAAACTGTCTACCCTGTAGCACTGCAAGGAAGCATTTATGGACATACCTGCATGGAGTACAAAATTCTGTGTTCCCTATCACCCATTTCATTTTGTACACATGTTTTCTGAACACCCTGCTGGCACTTCATTCCTTACATTCAGCAATCCGTTGAAGTACTCCCTCCATCTTTCGACTCTCTCTTTCTTCTCGGCTAGCACTTGCCCATTCTTAACTTTCACACCCTTACTATTTTCCTTGCAATCAAGTGAATTGTATAAATAAAGTTTCGTCATCTAGTGTGGCAGAAAGGAAGCAACCAACACCTTGAAGCTCTACTGTGACCATCTAGAGCAACATATGGAGCACCCAACATCTCGAAGCTTCAATTGATAATCTTAGAGCTCGTAAGAGTTACAGGCTGCTGAACAGCCTACAGTTCTGAGGTTGAGACATCGAAAAAAAAATGATTTTTCAGGTAATTCTGATAAATATCGATATCCACAGCTTCAGCTTTTTAATAGCCCGAAGCTGATAATTGGTCGTTAACCCGGGAAGACTCTTAAGAGTTCCCCCGGCGGACTGCGGGAAGACTCTTAAGAGTCAGAGAAAGAAAAAAAATCAACTTTAAACATCGAAAACAATTTTTTTTTTTTTTTTTTTTTTTTTTTGCCCCTGGGCCATGCAATATATCACTCCTCTACCTCCTCTCCTTCCCCACTTTCCTCCCCTCCTTCAGTTATCACCTATTTTCCCTGTTATTCCCTTATTCTGAGGTATATTTTCGTGCTAACATTAGCGAGTTGCAAGCAGGGCATTGTCATCACTGTTAGCAAGCGAGTGGAAGAAAGAGAGAGAGAGTATCGATCGACAGTGTCTCTCCAGCCTTGGGGGAAATTGGCAGGAAAGGAGGGTGCCTCACCCATACATTATGTAACTCCCGCCCTGTATCGCCGATTTTGACCATCCAAACGCTGTTTTCACTTGTTTTATTGTTGTAACAGGTTAATACCTTTATAATCAACCTATAATAGGTGCATATGGATAAGTATTAACCCTTATTTAGCGGCGAGCAACATAAGTCGCGTTAAATAAAGCTGGACTATGTGGCGGCGCTCGACATAGGTCGAGTGGCAATTTCAGCACGTAATGTGGCTGAGAGAGAGAGACAAGTGGTGGCAGGAGACTAGCGAGCGTATGACTGCTCCAGACCACCGCGGCGAACCTACTGACACAAATCTCAGCTCCCTCCTCCCTCTCTCACTCGCTACATACTCAATTATGTACTGAAAGTACCGAATTACCTGCTTTTTGCACTCGCGTTGCACGGTTATTGCAAGAAAACTATCCATCATACAAGGATCGTTATGGTGTCATTCGAAAGCTCTGTTTATGCCCTTTCAGGGATAGGTACTTGTTTTACGTTCTGGGTCTTATTTAGGCATGAAAATGATCACGTAAACAGCCCTATTTTGGCTAAAAACACCCCGCTGTGCGGTACACATAAATAAACCGCATAGGCCGCTCGTAAGGTGTTAATGCTATTTATGGTAAAATTAATATTTTAGTGATGGAAACAGCTCAAATACATGCGCACAGGCAGAGGTGTCTAATTACCCCCATGCGCACTTCTGAGGTTAATAAGCACGTTCACAGCAGCTGCATGTCCAAATGTACTTATCTGATTCGTTTGATTGTTATCTGGATCTGGGTCATTGCTGACACTCCAAAAATAATTCCGGTGCCCATTATTGTCACTTGATTTATGTATTTGTTTTTTTATGTTTGATGGCGTCGTTGAGTAAATGCAAGCTATTGAATGAGGCTTATCGTCATGGTATGTTCCTAATGTCAAGCTTCTTTTCAAATAACTCTATTTCTTTCACCATATGGTCGAAGGGAGCATAATTTCTTTCGCAAAGAACACTCATCCATAAAAGAAAGGTACCCCCTGTGGTTGTGGTAAAACTGGCCCTGAACCATGGACGTCACAAAAGTGGGTGGTGCCTGTGGATTGTGGGAGGGAGTAGGGAGCTGGGGCCGGATACTCAAAACTGTCCTAACTTTGGGCACTTAGGACTTCCTAACTGACTTAGGGCGCCCTAAGATAGGAACAGGTTAGGACAACTTATCTCATGTCTTAACTCCTTCAGACATATTATGCCAGTAAGTCCACGGAGGCGGGCGCCCGGTATCATTGCCACTGCACCACACAACTGTCAAAACCACACTGCTGGCCGTTAGAATTGTCGGAGGAACCTGGCGTTGCCACCAACCGACAGATCTTCATCTAACTTACCGGACTTACTGAGCTCCATATGATGCTAGAGCGTCATTTGGACTTATTGGTGAGGCATGTAGATAAGTCCATACGACGCGATCGCGCCATATGAGTTTTTGGTCATAAGTTCCATATGACGCGATCGCGTCATATATGTCGCAAGGAGTTAAGTTGCATACACAAACAACATTTAGGATGTCCTATCCTGTTCCTAAATGGTTAGGACCTCCTAAATTGTCCTAAATCTTCTAGGGTGTCTTATGTTGGTCAGCCAATCACAGGGCTCCTTATATCCCATTGTTTGGGTGGCTCAACCAATCACGGGACATTAATCTCAGCTGATCAAAATAAACAAACGCCATTGTGGCAGAGAGAGCTACCCAGCTGTTGCATTACCTTATGTTTTGCCTATGTATCTATATATTATATGTATATATATATATATATATATTTATATATATATATATATATATATATATATATATATATATATAATAAATCTTACAATATCCTATATTTAACCCCTAACACAGTTTTTGAGAGAGGAAGTGAAACTGAGTGAAGGCTTGCTGATCCAGTCGTAGGCTTGCTGTTACTGTATCTTCTTCCCCTGTCACCTCTTTTTCTTTTGTTGTGTCTCTTGCCGAGTCTTCCTACTCTTTGAGGGAGCAAGGGATGGCTACTGATTGAGGAAGTGAATGTTATAGGCTTGTGTTTAGGCTAGGTAGAATTCTCATGATTTTTTTGTTTTCCATAAGGACCATTTACATTGTGTATAGTAGGTCTAGGCTATAGGCTATTAGATTCTGCTAGGTTACATTTTCCCATGAACTTAATTTGTGTACAGTAGTGTGCAGCGTATTAGGCTAGGCCTAGTCCAGATAAAGTTAGGATAGGCTATTTTCCCAGAAGTCCAATCTATAGTTTGTCACTAGGGTAGGGGAAGGAGTATTTTGCCCACTGCTGGCAATACTATGATGATAATAAGTCTTGGGGGGGTGAGAGGGGGCACAGCCCCCCTTTAACCTATTATTGTATTCCACGGCAGTCAAAATAGATGGATTCCACGGCAGCCAAAATAGACGGGGACGTGATCTCGAGCATGCGAGTAGCCTAGTCTAAACAAGGCAGGCGATACGCCCGAATTCCTCCATCCATACCTAGGTTAGGTTAAAGTAAGTTAGCTTCGGTTAGTTTTTTAGGTAAAAGTTGTGTTAACGGGTGTACCGGCCGCTTTGTTTACATAGTCACACACTCGCTGTTACATCGCATCTAGTTTGACTGCTGTTATTTGCCCCTGCTGGTAATATATATGAGGATGACATTAAGTCATGCGGGGTGAGGGGGGCAAAGCCCCCTCACTAATCTCTCCATAAATCAAACAAAGTAAATTGTATCAAAAGTATCTCTAGGCCTAGACACCATATATATTATGTTTAGGCCTATGTGCTTTTTTTAATACCACATTTCCCGATCTTAATAGGCTATAGTATATAGTCCTCCCCACTAAGTAGGGTTGTATTTTAATATTCTCGGAAAATGGGTAAACATGCATGCAATTGCATAATGAAGCAACTAACTAGGCCAAATTATTCAAATCGTAAAAGGTAAGTAAAAATTGTAAAATAGAAATATATATAGGCTAGGCCTAATTTGACCTAGGCTAAACTCAATATCCACCACTCAAAAGGCCAAAACCCCAGGTGTGTGAAGTTAACAATAGCCTATGCTACTTCATAAAGGTCATGAGCCCCAAATACAGTATATTGAGTACATATTACACAAGTAATTTCATTATTGAAAGGGTTAATCAAGTAAAATCACAGAATCATAGGTTTGGAGAGTATCCTTTTATTTGGCTTTGTTTAAATACATTCTCTCAAGCCTTAAAACGCGATCAAAACGGTATTAGACCACTAGTTCCATTACAAAATGTCACGCTGTAACCATTAATTACACCAGTTATTTCCATACCCTCCTTAAATAACGATTAAAATAGGCTAGAGTCGCTTTGAGGCCGGCCATATTTAATCCACGCCGAGGCTCTGCCAATGTTTGGAGATACACCCTAAATAACGGCTGCCACAAATCCACAATCAATGTTTTCCAGCTGTTGGGTGTCCTAAGTCGAGTTAGAGTAGCCCCCGACCTACCCTAAGTCAGGACATCCTAATTGTTCACAAAATGGCTGCCCACAGCTTCTGAGTATGCCGTCTTAGCTGTTTTGAGTATAGCGTCATAAGCGTACTGGAGCAGTTAGGGCGCCCTAAGTGAGATAGGACGAGATAGGATGTCCTAAATAGTTTTGAGTATCCGGCACCTGATCTCACAATCCACAGTCATCACCCACGTACGTTCCGTCGATGGTTCAGTGCCAGTGTTACTACAACTAAATAGCATGAGGCTTCAGATCTCTCGATCAGGGGGGTACCTTTCTTTTATGGATGAGTGTACCACTGGTAAAACTATGCTAATACAAAAATGGTGATGGCTCCGAAACGGCAATGTTACCGATATACCAACCAACCGGGTGGTAAACTGGGGCAATGTTGTTTCAAGACTTAGTTGAGTGTGAGAGGGAATGCAAAATAATGCGTATTATATTATTTTGGTCATTTAATAACTTCCAGGGACAAAATGGGAACTATCGAGCCTAAATTAATATTTGTAAATTGAATAAAATTACTACAAATATGGGACTTAGTTTTGAGACTGGATATGAGAAGTCTGTCGTTTGCCAGCCTGAGTCAACTATTATCAACAAGCATCTGTGCCCTAATTGTATACCACTTATCATATGACTCGAACGCAGAATCCTCATTTGTGAATCCCCTATTAACAAGGCATAAAGGCAACTATGGAGAATAAATTTAGCTTTATATATTGAATTATCTATCTATCTATGTATATGCTCAGGCCCAATCCCCATTTTGGGGGTAGCCAACTCAAGACAGAGCAAGAACAGGGAAAACACAAAAACAACATAAAACAAAAAATAAACACAGATAAAAAACACAAACTCTCACACATCCAGGTCACCCAGGAGAAGACCCAGAGACCAGGGTTACCAAGGTCGCTCCAGCACTCCCCCGGCCCCTGACCACCCGGAGAGGTTCCGATCTCGGCAGGCAGACATGCAGCGGAGCCAAAGCCACAAGCCCTCCCACCACACTTCCAGGCACACCCTTCATATTAATCGTCTCCCCGGGCCAGGCGCCTGATGGACTATTATCTAGTCCAACTTGCGCCCGACCCCTTACTCCAAATGACCACGTGTTCACTCAACTATTCACAAGCATTCTCCATTCACTCCTGTCCACCACCACTTCCCCTGCCTGATCTATAGTCATTCCTCTATCATCCAAAGCCTTTCTTACACAGTCTCTCCATCTCAATGGGGGTCTTCCTGCCCTTCTATCTCCCCTTGTACCTGACTCACATATTCTCTTTGTAAGCCTTTCATCTCCCATTCGTTCAACATGACCATACCAGCTCAGCACCCTTCTGTCCACTCTGGCTGACAAATGTTCTTGCTGCCCCACTCTCCTACGTATCTCTTCATTCCTCAATCTGTCTCTACGAGTAACTCCACACATACTCCTCAAGCAGCTCATCTCCATCACATCCAGCCTTCTTTTCTCCTTTTTCTTCAGAGCCCATGTCTCAGCCCCATACATCACTGTTGGCACAACAATTCCTTGATACAGTGCACTTTTTACTTTCACTCCGAGATTTCTCGTCTTCCACATACTTCCCATTGCTCCGAAAACCTTCCTTCCTTCACACACTCTCTGTTTTACCTCCACTTCCATACCTCCACTCCTGCTTATCGTTCCTCCTAGATATTTAAAACACTCTACTTGTTCCAATATTTCCCCATCCAGCCTCACATCTAGATTCACCCTATGCTCTCCCCTATTACACACCATTACTTTACTTTTATTGACATTCACCTTCAGTTTCCTCCTTCCACAAACCACACCAAACTCTTTGACTACCCGCTGCAGTTTCTCATCAGAATCCGCCACCAATGCTGTGTCATCAGCGAACAGCAACTGATTCAACTCCCAATCTCTACCATTCTTTCCTACTAAACCCAATCCTCTTCCCATAGTTCTCCTTTTCACCTCCCTCACCACACCATCCATAAACATATTAAACAGCCATGGTGACATTACACAACCCTGTCGCAAACCTACCTTTACCTCAAACCATTCACTCAACTCACCATTTCCTACTCTCACACATGCTCTGCTCCCTTCATAAAAACTCTTAACTGCTTCTAACAAATTTCCTCCTATTTCATAAATCCTTAACACCTTCCACATTGCTTCACGGTCCACACGATCATACACTTTTTCCAAGTCCATAAAAGCCCAAAATATCTCCTTATGCTTCTCTAAATACTTCTCGCATAACTGTCTTACTGCAAACATCTGATCCACGCACCCTCTTCCCCTCCTAAAACCGCACTGTTCTTCTCCTATTGCAACTTCCGTACACTTTATTATCCTCTCTATCAACACCCTGCCATACAGCTTTCCAACCACTGACAATAAACTAATACCTCTATAACTTGAACACTCCTGCCGATCTCCCTTCCCCGTGTACAACGGCACAATACATGCACTCTTCTATTGGTACCATTGACACAGCAAAGCACACATTGAAAAGTCTCACCAACCAATCTATTATCACATCTCCACCCTTCTTTATACACTCCACAGCAATACCATCCAAACCTTCTGCTTTTCCCGCTCTCATTTGTTTCACTGCTTCTTTTACCTCATTTTCCTCAATCCTTTCATTCATTCCCTGCCACCTGGGTGGCCTGGGTAACCTATCTCCATCCACCTCTGCTTCAATCACTGCTTCTCTTCCATCTCTTGTATTTAACAAAGATTCAAAATACTCGGCATATCTTTTCCTCACTTCAACTGGTTCCACTAGTAATTCTCCATTTTCATCTTTCACTGACTCTTCCCTCTTTTGTCCTCCTTTTCTTACTTTATTTACCTCCTTCCAGAACATCTTCTTTCGTTCTTCAAAATTCTCACTCAGCCTTTGGCCCCACCTTTCGTTTGCATCTTTTTTCGCTTCTCTAATTTTCTGTTTTGCCTCTCTCCTTTTCTCCTTGTACCTCTCCCATACCTCAACACTACCATCCTGTAAAACCCTCTCAAAACACTGTCTCTTCTCCTCAACTGCCTTTCTCACCGTATCATTCCACCACTCGCTTCCCTTCCTGATACCTCTGCCTCCTACTTTCCTTTTGCCGCATACTACCTCTGCACTTGCTTTCACTCCTTCCTTAAACTGTTGCCATTCAACCTCTACTTCTCTCTCTTCCATCTCTCTCACTTCCATCCACTTTCCATTTAGTCTTTCCTTGTACTCCCTCTCTTTTTCACTCTTCTCTAACTCACTAACTTTTATTACCTCTCTTACTTCACGCTTGTCTCTTATTCTCCTGTAACTCTTAACTCTTAGCTTTCCTTCCACCAGGTAATGATCTGACATACCCTCCGCCTCACCTCTCATCACATTCACATCCAGCAGTCTACACAATCTTTCCCTTGTCACCAGCACATAATCCATCAATGCCCTCTCTACAATCTCTCCCCTCACAAGTCTATGCCAGGTGTACTTGTGTATACGCCTTTTTATGAAGAACGTATTACCTACACTCAATCTACACTCTTCACATACATTGTGAATACATTATTGAATTATAATGGGTAAAACACAAGGGACTTAGTATTGGGTCTGAGTATGAAAAGTCCCTCCATTGCCAGCCTGTTTTAGGTATGTAAGTAAGCTTGATTTTACCTAAAGTCGAGTATTTAACCCCTTGAGGATTAACAGTATATTCTGGCTACCCTTGTTGGACAATTTCATTCAGTTTAGGATGGATCTGTTGGAGTCAAAGATATATTTGAATTGGTTTTGATCCCTTAGGTTCCTAGATATCCTTCCTAAACTGCAAACAATCATCTAATGTTAACCAAAATAAGTTGTCAAAATTCGGCATAATCCTCAATGAGTTTACAAGGCACCGACCGACCGCGAAGGAGATATTCCAACCAACAGAGGTGTTTTCCTCAGGCAAAAATTCCAGCTATGGCGTTCATTCCTGTTTGCTGTATTTGACTACCAGATGTGCTGACTACCTGGAAGTTGCCGGGGAGGAGGAGGAGGTGGAAGAGGAGGAGAGGGAAAGGTAGAAGAGGAAGAGAGGGAAAGGTAGAAGAGGAAGAGACAAATTCCACCTGAGAGTAAGTAGGAGAGGGAGGAGTAATAGGATGGGAGGAAGAGGAGGAGAGGGGAAGGTAAAAAGGGAAGATGAAGATAAATATTCCACATGGGAGTTAGGAGGAGGAAGCTAGTTAGGAGTAACAGAATGGGAGGAGGTGGGATGGGGGAGAATATGGAGAAGTACTAGGGAGAGGGGAAGGTAAAAGAGGAAGAGGAAGGTAAATAATCCACTGGGCGTTTAATCCTGTTTGCTGTAGTAGAATCCCAAATTAACTGACTAACTGGAAGTTGGCGGAGAGGAGGTGGTGGTGGAGGAAGAAGAGAGAGAAGGTAAATAGGTGGAGGCAGAAGAGGAGGAGAAGGAGGAAGAGGAGGAGAAGGAGGAGGAGGAAGAGAGGGATGAAGAAAAAGAAGACAAATAACATAGGGAAGAGGAGTAGGAGGAAGAGAGGGAGGGGAAAAAGGAAGAAGAGTAGACAAAGGGAGGGGATATAAAATACTGGGATTAATAGGAAGAAGAGTAGACAAAGGGAGGGGATATAAAATACTGGGATTAATAGGAAGAGTAAAACAAGGATAAGGGGGAAGGGCAGACAAAGAAGGAGCAAGAAAGGATACGACTGACGATACCTAACTCAGCATCAATAAGGCTCGTGCATTTTATGGATCCTTTTCTTTCCTCGTGGGTTTCTTGCAGTTTTGTTTATGCTTCCCTTCCTCTTGAGTTATTTCTTTCCTTAATTTTATCTATTTTCACATATTTCGCTCTATTGCACTCTTTATTCTCTCTCTCTCTCTCTCTCGCTCGCTCGCCAACGTAACACTGATATTAAACAAAAAAAAGCAAATCCTTACTTAGTAACTATCGTCCAATTAGCTTAACCTCAGTTGTATGTAAAATGGTAGAAACACTCATAAGAGACAAACTCGTAAATTACTTAGAGGAAAACAACATACTTAACACCTTATTGGCGGGCTAGGCGGTCTATTTGACCGTACCGCCCAGCGTTTTTTTTTTACCCTAAATAGGGTTGTTTCCGTGCTCATTTTCATGCCTAAATAAGACCCAGAGCGTAAAACAATTATCTATCCCTGAAAGGGCATAAACAGAGTTTTCCAATGACACCCGAACCATCCTTGTACGACCACTGGTTCTCTTGCAACGATCGTGCAACACGAGTGCAAAAAACCTAAAATAAGGTAATTTCCGTACATAATTCCCTGTGTAGCGAGTGAGAAGAGAGGGAGGAAGTTAGATTACAGTTCAGTACACCCGCGGTGGTCGTGGGGAGCGGTCATAAGGTTACTACGCTCGTCCCACCGCTCAGCTCTCTCTCTCTCAGCAACATTACGTGCTGAAAATGCCACTCGACAGATGTCGTGCACCGCCACATAGTCCAAATTTACTTCACTCGACATGTCGTGCACCGCCAATAAGGGGTTAAAGATACTCAACACGGTTTTCGTAATAAACGCTCCTGCTTAACAAACCTCTTGGACTTCTTCCAAGATATCCTCAACCTATATGATAAGAGTAAAGTTGTAGATATTATATACCTTGATTTTCAAAAGGCCTTTGACAAAGTTCCCCACAAATTGTTATTGATAAAACTAAAAGCGCATGGAATACAAGACGGTGTGTTGAAATGGATAGCAAATTGGCTCAGTGACAAAAAGCAAAGAGTAGTCATAAACAGTAAAGTATCCAGTACTGGGGCCAGTTCTCTTCCTAGTTTACATTAACGACATAGATGAAAGTCTCACATGTACCATCTCAAAGTTTGCTGACGATACAAAAATTGCTAATAGCGTACTCTCAAATGAACATGAAGATATGCAACACAATCTAGATAAGCTGTCACATTGGGCTCAAATTTGGCAAATATATTTCAATGCGGATACATGTAAAGTACTCCATATCGGAAACCAAAATGAGAAAGCAAACTATTCAATGAATGGCACCCAGCTTTAGAGTGTAGACAGTTAATCTGATTTCGGAGTAACAATATCAGGTAACCTAATACCAAGTCAACAATGTTCAGAAGTTGTTAAGAAAGCAGCTTTATAGGCAGGTCATTTGAGCATTAAATCCAAAGATGTGACCCTAACTCTTTACAATTCCTTAGTCCACCCTAGCTCTCCTGGAATATTGCATTCAATTCTGGTGCCCTTACTACCAAAAAGACATAGACAAGCTAGAACGAGTTCAACGTTGAGTTACCAAAATGATACCTTGCCTAAAGAACAAACCATACGAGGACCGTCTTATAGAATTAAATATGTTTCCTTTAACCCAGCGAAGATTAAGAAGTGATTTAATTCAAGTGTTCAAAATAATCAAAGGCATAGACAATATGAACTGTAATAAATATTTCACTATCGACCAATCAATTTACACACGGGGAACGGTTGCAAAATTATTGGTAAATCTTTTAACTCACACGAAAGGTCTTCTTTAATTGAGTTTTTATCTTGTGGAATGAGCTTCCCCGAGATGTCACAGAGTGTAGCACTGTTGATTCTTTTAAACTTCGCCTAGACAAACACCTTGCCTTAAATTCACGACTTACTGCATTTGTAAAATAACATATACTTTGTTCTATTATATTACTAACAACTGTTCCCTACTAATATCTCCTAATCCTGTCACAGACATTTGTCCCAGGGCAGTCTTCCCTTACCCACTCTAAACCACTGTTTGAACACTTGACCATCAGTGTTTTGGAGGGCAAGTATCCTTGAGGGTTGGCTGGACCTGTTGTTGCTAATTTTCCTTTGTACTCTCTCTCTCTCTCTCTCTCTCTCTCTCTCTCTCTCTCTCTCTCTCATATAATCCGTGTTTAAGCAAGCGAAAATGTGACCTCTGCCTATCTAAATTACTTCGTAAATTCCATATATGTATAGCTAAATGTGGTGTTACTTGAGAAAACATGGAATGTATATGACTCAAAGATATAGCAGTTTCCTATTTGTTCGTTAATTATCGAAAACATATCTGCTAGTGGAGTAAAACTTTCGCAAGGTTATAAACAATACACTACAATCCTCTATTACACACACACGCACACACACACTCTCTCTCTCTCTCCTTTTTCCCTCAATGTTTTTCCCAATTCGACGTTAGTGTTGGTGTCGGGAGCATACAAGATGAGCCAACAGAACTCCGGAGACAGAAAAGAAATACCCGAGAAGAAAGAAGGAAGAAAGAAAAGTCGTTGAAAATATAGAGAATGGAGGTTAATTGGAATGGGAAGGAAAATGGATGATACCATTGAGTTGAGAGATAATTATTGTTGTAAAAGACATTAATTATAGACAGGAAAGAAATATCCGAGAAGAAGTAAGAGAGAACAGAGGTAGTGAACACAAAATAATGAACCCAGACACAAAATAGTGAATTTTGAGAGAAGAAAAATAGACAATAAATATATGTTGAGACAATGGTGATAATTTCGAGAGCTAAATGATATACTCAAGAATAAACAAGAAAGAAAAGAGTCGGTTAAAACAAAATAAAGAAATAGCAACGAAATGGAGTAGGAAGGAAAAGAGATAATGTAGTCGAATTGCGTTAGAATGTTTATGTTAAAGTAATGATTTGAATATTTAACACTTTGAATATTATGACGCATTTTTACCGTTTATTCTGGTTATCATTATACGATTGTATACAATTCAGGAAGGGTCTGTGGGAATTATTTAGGGTAAAAAATGTCTCAATTAACCATCTAAATTCCAAATACCATTCCTAATCTGAATAAAATCGTCAATTAATAGACATAATACTGGAACGAAAGTATCTA
Organism: Paralithodes platypus; assembly: GCA_032716605.1. Taxonomy (NCBI): domain Eukaryota; kingdom Metazoa; phylum Arthropoda; class Malacostraca; order Decapoda; family Lithodidae; genus Paralithodes; species Paralithodes platypus. The sequence continues at coordinate 37,567,437 of CM064497.1, forward strand.
TCTATCTATCAATTTATTGCCCGACGCCGTAATCTCCGAAGGGGTGGCCACGAACGAACCGCCCCCATCCACCTCTGTCCCCAGTCATTCGACGCCCCTCCTCCCAACCAGCACCGCCTTCATCCATATAATTATTTAATAGTGGCCCCTTCATCATTGACGATGTTGCCTATTAGTATAATAGTCTCCATTCAACACTCATGTTGGCAGTTTTGAATCAGCCGCCGCAGGGAGGAATCAAGAGTCCTCTTCATAAGTGCAACGCTACTTCTCTTATGGTGTCGTCATAGATCGGGTACCCACTACGAAAAAACTTTCGTAAAAAATAAGAGAAGAAAAACAAAAATACTTAATACTTTAATACTTAAATACTGTTATAAACACGCTTCCCACATTCGGTGTATTTCTTGCGCTGTGGCTTCTTGCCGCTTCTCACCAAGCGCATCATTCTTCCTTCCTCTCCCCGCGGGCAACCAATCAACACATGTGCCCCGCGCTCTGCTTCATTCGACATTTGCTTTCTTCTAGTGAGTCTTTGCTCATTTGTGTATATCTGAGTTGTAGTGAACAAGGTTTAGATTAGCTAGCACGGGTTGTGTTATGGTTTGCCCGCAGGATGTGTTAAAATTAGGGTACATTTCAGGCGCTAACATGTTGTGTTCAAGACTGACGCCACTTTGGTTTCCTCGTGGCTCTTATTTTTGCGCCTTAGTTTTTTGCTTCTCCTTAGTTAGGAGGCTTTTTATCTTCACGAGCTGTTCTTCAGTCCAGTGTGTTCAGCCTAGGGGCCTTGACTTTTCTTTGTGCAGGCGTGCCAGTGCAAGGATTGTCACAGGTGGTGTGGGATCTTCTGGCGTTCGAGCCTGCTTAGAGGCCCCGTGCGGGGGCTTCATCTGCTTCGGGCTGCTCGAGAATGTCTTCAGAGTAAGTTTTATCCTGCGGGAAGATTCTTTGCCTCGTGATAAAGCCTTTAGGGACTCTTTTCATTAGGGGTGTATATATTTTATCTGTATGTGATCATTTTTTGTGCCCCCCTTTTCTTGTGCTCCCGTGCGTTAGTGGTGCCCACTTTCAGGGAGCTCAAGGAGACGTCCTTATGCAGGGGTGTTGTGCTTGAGGTGGTTTTCTCTCAGGCTGGTGCTCGTAGCCGAGCATTAGTCCTTGTTTTCGACCCGCCGGTCCTTCTGTCTGCGGCCTGAGGTCAGTGACCGCCGTGCCGGCGTGTGGCCTGGTCCTCTTTCACTTCCCCCCACCCTCCTGTTATACTGGTGTATATGTGGTAGTTTGCCACTACCTACCTTGACGCCACTCCTACAGGTCCGGCGGAGGGATACATATCATTTTTGTATATGTGGTAGTGTGCCACTACCTATCCTGACGCCGGTCCTGCATGTCCGGCAGAAGGAATGCGTATCTTTGATACGAGCCGTTTAAGCATACCAGTTTACCCCGTCATGCGGCGGCTCAGTGAGTAAACTTACCGGCGGCTGCTAACAATTGTATGTAATGACACGCAGTTAACCGCTGATTTGGTGTGACTTTCGAATCTATGACCCATGTCACAGATTAGCAGCCCGAATTGGAGCTCTCCCCTCTTGATTGAAAAGGGCATGAGGAGGGAGACTCTCAAAGAATCTCTTAGGGATCAGAACAAGGAGTGAGGCAGTGGCCTATCCCTGTTCTGGCGCCGGGAGTATAGGATGTTAAAACCTCTCGGGTTATCCTTATGAGCATTGATTCCTGGAAATTTTCTATTTTCAGATCCCGTCTACAGTCCGGCCAGCTACGGATGAGTAGCTCCTGCCGGGGAGGGGAGACTCTGTTATCATGCCTCTGTTTTCCATTTGTTCGACGCCGACGTGTCTCCTAGTTCCTGTCGCAGCACACAGGCAATGTATATGGTGTGTAAGGTGCCTAGACAGATCCTCTTTCCTTTGGTCATCTCGGAAATATCCAGTGTGTTCAGACTTATTTGAGGAATGGTTAGCAAGCCAGGATGCATCATGTCTATTAACTCTCATTGAGATAAAGAACAAATTCGCAGCTTACGTGTCTAGAGTAGCTGATGTTGAGTTATGCTGTGATAATGTGGAATTATTAAGAATCATTAAACTATATTCTTTCGAACCCGCCCCAATGGCTCAGACTCAGAACCTGCCGGTATCGTGCATTAACGTGGCCTCTCCCCATTCGTCTACAACCTCCATACAGAGCTCCCCTCCCTGCTACAAGAGGAGTCGCTCAGTGTCGCCGGAATGTCTCTCTCCATTTCCTCCTGAAGGCCTCGGTCGACGGTCTTCTAGTGTGAAGTTCCTGCCAGACAAGCTACACAAACTATCTAGCCTGGCAGACAAGGAAAGGGTAACTTTAGGCAACATTAACTCTAGCTCACAAGTTGGTCGAACAGTGCAGCTGCCAGTGGCATCGACGTCCGCCGCGGCGATGCTGGTGGTTTTCCCCGGTCTCTTCGCGACGGACGCCGGGCAACCGCGGTCTGCGATGAGGGTTAGAAAGTCAGTTACGGTTAGGCTCCAGGGTTCTAAACTGGTGTTGGATACCAGTGACTTTCAGGGCCGGGAGTTGTCCTCAACGCCGGAGGCTCCGAGCTCTACCAACAGGGACGGCGTTCACCCTCAGGCTAATATGATACAGGCAGATTTTCCTCCATCTGTTACCACACGAGAGGCGGTCACGACTGTAGAGTCTGACGAGGTGTTCGACCAAGTTACATGCGGGCAGACCGTAAGGCCACCCATTAGGAACACAGTACCAAGCGGCACAGTCCTTCACCCGCCTCAAGTACCGACTATCCCGCCGGGGTCCCGAGACCGGGATTCCCCGCCACATAGTTCAGACTTACCATCCCCACCTAGTGATAGTAGAATACTAAACACAAGTTAGGCAGATGAACAACAGACACAAGGAAACCGGTCTAAGCCTCTCAAACGACCGAAGCCTCCTTGTTTTACGTCCAAACAGTTAGATGAGTTACTACACAAGGTATTGCAACAATGTGCCATAAGACGCCACGTAGTCCCTCCTCCGGCGGCAGGACCTCCGCCGGGTAGCCCCGTCACCTCTCTCCCTAGTGATATAGGAGGGGTGCCTAGTAATCCTGTTTCCACACCTGGGTCACGGTAAGTACAAGTGTCCATACGCCCTTTATCACCGGCCAAAATTAATGTCATACAAGAGACTGACGTTTCCTGGCTTCCGACGTCCTCTAACGTAGCTCCCTCCGCCGCCGGTGAGCCAGTACAAGGCTTACCGTTGGACGGTCAGTTGCAATCCCGACAAGGGAATGGATCACTGTCGGCGAGGCCAAGTACCTCTTTCCAATCACCTATGTTTGGCTCTAGCACTTCGGTGCCTTACGAGGGTAAAATTAACACTGGTGTGGGCCCACGACCTCAAGGTAGTGGGAAGGAGGATAGACGGCGTTCCTCCCTGAATCCTCCATCTCAAATTCCCCTTCAGCCTCGTCGACAGCCGGCGGCTGGTCCGCCGGTTCTCGACGTAAGCACAGCTTCTAACTCTCGACACCTATCCCCAAAGTCTCAGGCAACATTCGTTGATCATTCCCTAACCCAGAAAGTACCGGGGAGGCTTTGGCTCCCGGTTACAGCTATGACTAGAGGAGAGAGGCACAGGTCAGCTCAAGGTGAGGTCCAGGTGCCGCATGAGTGGTCAATAGAAGTAAACAGAAGTAAGGTTTTTAGGGCGAAGGACGCGCAAGGGAGAGTGTTAGATGTTATAATTCAGGCGGTCCCAGACCCGACAAATTTTCAATATTTTGTATATAACCCGGGCCAGATGACCCCTCTCCCGCCGGATGCCCCTAGGCAGGTCCCTCCTCCTCCAGATTTCCCGATTTGCCCTATTTGCTCTCAACGTTGCGGCATCAATGGTTGCCAGGCCTTGAAGGCTAATGTACCAAGCCAAAAGTTTCAAAGATGCAATCCTCATCAGGATCAAAGGGAATTCAATCTGAGTGAGGTGGGGCATGGTCCTTGGGTAACGTGGGATCAGAAGCTCCAACATTTTGCTGTATTTATGTCTGCTAATACTGCGTTACCGGTTCCCCATCCGCCACCGACTGAGTTTGACTGGCTTAAACGTGAACCCGGCGGAGTGCCCAGAGCGATCTTTGAATTCCTTATTGCCCCCCCCAGTTAGAGATCAAGGATTTTCCGGCTCCCTTCGTAACCCCAGATCCCATTGATCTCCAAAGAGATTTCCTGGTCAGAGACCAGGCTTTCTTCTAACCAGGGACACAGCCCAGGCTGTGGACCAACCAGTACCGAATCTCCCTCGTCAGAGGACGGAAATAGTCAAAGCTTTTCAAAAATACCTCCTCCCGTTTCCAGCTCAATCATTGACAGACATAAGAACCGCCTTATTTGAGGCAGTCAGGGCAAGGCAACTACTCAGACTCAGTATGGCGCAAGGGCTCCCTATTAACGCTTATTATACGGTTCTCTACTCGCCTATATTGACAGCAACTCCTATTGATGAACAAACACTGGAAGATGTTAGGATGATGATTCAGGCTGCCACAGGTACACCTCCATAATTATCTCTAAGTTTAGCATCCTCTGGATGGCCGGCGATCGGTGGACGTTTTACCAGAGCCTCAACAGAAGTTCTCTTTTAGACCCAACATTTCTATTCTAAGAAAGCTGCTTCACATTATTCTACCTCCCCCTCTAAAAGCCATGCTGGGTACTGGGGTTCGAGACAGGAGAATTGTGTTACTGCGTCTTGGCTGCGCCAAAGTATTTTTCTACTGCACATTTGAGCTGCATCCTCGAGTGCATAACGGTTGGGTTACGGGAGTCTATGCAATGTCCTACCCGGCGCCCAGAATTAAGGTGAGCGCTCTCCCTGATGACCGGACAAAGTAAAGGCGGAACACAAAAGGGAAGGTTTGTCAACAGCCCTTGGCGTATATATACGCCGCGGCTGTTTTTACTAAACAACGACTTCCTTCAGCGGCAGATACTTCAGGAACAAAGCCCAGGTAGAGGTCCGCCGGTGGCCGGCCATCCTCTATGTCTTGCCAGTAGTCGTGGGATAATCGGCAGAATTGTTGGACATCCTCACCTTCTTAACCCACTAAGGGAATTATTGTTTGAGTTTCTGGAGCTAGAAGGTCTTACCTACCCTGCGCTGTGCGCCGGGGCGTAGTCTTTGATCCCTAGGCAATTAAGTTTTTTCCCTAGGTTATGGGTGTTCCATCCCCCCGGTTACTCCACATACAAATACAACCGGATGATTTTTTCCTTTGGTAACATGATACTACGTACGACATTTCACTTAGATTCGTGACCCACGGCGGAATAAGGTCCTTGTGGGGTAAGAGTAACATTAATCAATAGGGTCAGGAGAGACTGGGAGCCTACTGGAAAGTGGATTTCAGAACCCATTCCCATTGAGCCCCCGATAACTGCCAGGTGGAACGGTCTCTATTTATATGTGTATTCTTCTGACACATCAAAGGCAGGCGTAGCTCACTCCCAGGATTGTCGTTCCCACCTGTCTCAGTTTGTCATAATGTCAAATTTCGACCACATAGTATTGTTTGATAAAGGAGGTTTTTAAGACTTTCCCCTCTCCTTGGGGACAAGGGCGAATAAGATGGCTCTTTTACCCCCTTTGGGGTGGCGGAAACATTGGTTCCCCTTAACGGACGGCGGCTAGTTTTTTCCGCCTCAAAATCTTTTCTCATGAGTAAAAGACTTCAGTCACAAGGGGTCCGAAGTCCACTAGTCCGGACTACGCTAGATATACCTTGTCCTCCCGGCTGCCAAGTACGGCTCCTAACACGTCGACCCTTTCTCGGCCCACCCTCAGTCCGCCTGGATTAGTAGAATGGTCCTCAGCAACCTTTCTTGTATACCACTAAAAGTCAAGTATGGTCCCGGCGATAACAGGTCGGGTTTGAATTGAATTGACCTAGGCGGCTGCTCTTCCGGGCCAATCAATCCCAGCTCTGTCCGCGGCGGAACATGATCCCGCCGGGACGGGTAGAGGCGTGTGAGCCTAACCACCATCAGTGTCACTCCATCTGAGTAGGCTAGACCCGCCCCCGGTGTTCTGAACTATGAGACTTGTAGAGGGGCCCCATCTCAGGTTTTCTCTACTATAAGACTTGCTACACAGAGGTTCGACAATCCCTGAGCTACGCTTACCTATGACGTGTCGGCTTACCAAGTTTTTGTTCCTTTTTTGGTTTCAAGGCCCAAGTGCCCTTTTGGTTATTCACCTCAAACTATTTTTATGCATAAAAGTTAAGTTTGTGGTATTACACCGAGGGAGCACGCTCCACGCCGGCCAAATTGGCCGACGAGTTGGTCTTTAGAATCGAGCTTGCTCGTGTTAAACTAGTAACTTTCCAAGCTCCCCCGGTGTATTACCCAGCATAGCATTCTGGTCCTCCGATGCAATAGGAGGACTCGGAAGATAAGTTAAAGTAACCTTAGGTACAGGCCAACTCTTGTTTTTTGTTACGAGCTGTGTGTTTTACCCATGAAGAGAGAGTTACCTCCATCCCACACATGTTTTTCAAGTTTTTTCATCTTAGGGTAAAAGAGTTAATTCCCGGTATACTTGCACACCGGCCCCTATCTCTCTCTCTTCACTAATAGTTGTTTTAAGTATTCACGGCTTTAGAGTTTTTGTTTTGTACTGAGATAAGTGACACCCATTCTGGGCGGAAAAAAGGGGGAGGGGAGGATATGTGTATCCCAGTACACCGATAAGGTATAATACCCCTCCGCCGGAAGACACAGGTTTCCAAGTACATCGGGAGGTAGCTCCCTCCGCCGGATTACATGGTCAAGCAGGGCAAGCCTGGTGCGGTTCCCGCCGGGGCAGAGCCCAGTCATGCTTTACGAGCTAGAAGCTCAAGTGTTTATAATTTTTAGGTTTAAATGAATCTATAATTATTTGTATACTTGGTCCGAGATCAATGAGAATTAAGAACCAAGCGCCTACCAGCGTGGTCAGAATCGCCTCCCGTTAGCCACTAGCGCTCGCCAGGGCAGTGAAATGGGCTACAGTTATCAGAGAATGTTGTTCTTTCTTTCATAGTACTTGCATTGTTACAGACAGTCCCGTGGTGGTATTTATTTTCGTCTGTGACAACGGGAAGCATTTTATATCATGAGTAGAACATAAGATCATTGTAGTGAAGTTGAGAGAGAAAGAGCGAGCGAGCAGCGTGGGGGCAGTGAGTGTTGCTTCCCTCCTCCCTCCTCCCTCCTCCCTCCCGGAGGAGTTTCTCGCCCGCGTAGCCTTTCTCTCGGTTTTGATTGGCTGGTGGTTCCTGGCGCCTTCTGGAGGCCTGCTGCCTGGTGACGTATCGGCCTGTGATTGGCCGACCACCATGCCTTTGTGAGATCCTTGGGTCCCGAGGAGCTACACTTCTCAGGACGGGCTTGGCGTGCATGCTTCTAACATCCCTTTGCATACTCTCTCCCGATCACCCTCTTTACCACTATCTCTCTCTCTGACCTTGTTCTTTTCCATTGCTCCTCACCTTTATTCAATTACTTATCCCCTTGGGTTCTGCATGCGGTTTCCATAGCCGGCCCATTGTAATGCATGCGCCGTCCTCTGAGATATTTACATGTACAGGTTTGAGGGTTCTTAGTTAGTAGAGGTTAAGAACTCGGTGTGTGTCTCCATTATTGATTTAGTGCTCTGCTGGGTTATTTAATGCTAGACTGGGATAAGGCATCTGTTGTCGTTGTCAGCGATGTGTGTACGGTTCGCTTATACCTACACGACTTCGACGGTTTCTGTGGTGGCCTAGGTTGTCCTTTTGGTTGTGCCTTTTGCGAGTGCAGCATCGTGTGGTAAGAGGGCCTTAGCCTACTACCTTGTCACACAGTGCTGCCTCTTTGCTTGACTTTTGAGGGATCACCAGGGTAGAACCAGATACTTGAGATCTGGATCTACCAAGAGAGCATCCCCGTCATTAACGTAACTTTAATCATACCGCCTCAAGGACAACGCTATGCTATGAGCCAGTCTTGCTCAGCCACAGTTTCCTAACCTTGATATCCCAACTAGACTTTATTCACCTAGCAGACACTAATTAGGACATGAGCTCTTTATGATATGTATGTATTATTATTCACGGCATTTATGAGTCTAGGTTGTTGAGTTGCACAACCATAGTAGACTGTTTCGTTGATGAGGAAGCATTTATTTTAGTGTTGAACATTACTGCCGTTGCGCATTTATAATATTCTCGTGTCAGTTAACATTATATGTCCTATCTTTTTGTGTACTCTGTATACACGTTGGGTGTCCTGCCTCCTGCCTTTCTATAATTTAAGTTATGAGCATCTTATGAGCATCAGACTTTCTTCAGAAGTTTCCAGGTCTATGCTGTAGGACTAGACTTCACTTTCTTTCAGATAGGAGTGAAGAGTTTATTGTTGTTTAGAGTAACTATATTGAAGCATCTTTTTATTATATTAAATCTTGCATTGATTTAATTGATCTTTCCGTAGCTTCCCTTTTGTGCATTTTAACGTAACTTGCATCTTGTGTGTTATCAGGCTATACCAGTGTGGGTTAGCCTGAAGTAGAGTACATTTATGCCCAGTTAAGCATACCCCGTTATTGCAGATTAACTCTGGAGGTTATAGGTGTTTTTGTTAGCCGGCATATAAGTTCAAGGGTTTGGATCTAGCGTACCGTTGTTGCATAGTGCCCTATTACTAGTCCAAGCTTTAAGTGCCCTTGTTTTATTCGTAGCCCCGGTCGTAACAAATGGCGACCTTGCCAGGGTCTTATTTTAGTAGAAACCAGGATCCAATTGTTGATTATTGCAGTAATAACAAATAGTGCCCTTGCCTGGTATCTAAGAAAGAATTGCAGGATTGTTGGACATTTGTTTTTTGAGGAATATTTTGGACACATGGAATTTCTTTTTGGCAACGTAGTATAGCACTTGAGTTGTCTTCGAGCATTTTATATTTTAGAGTGAATAGTGCTACATGAGAGTTAGGTACTTTTTTTTTTTTATAAACGTTGAGAATTTTCGGTGGACACTATGTCGAACGACGGATCAAATGTACAGTGAGGACACAGTACGGGAAGCAGACTCTGAGGTGCAGCAGCGGGGTTTGTTAGAAGGCATTAGAGTAATAACTAGTGAGGAGGATGCAAAGAAGTTTCTGGAGATGCCTATTACTGTTGACCGGGTGTCGGGGATTGATCGGTATGGTCTCCAGTGTTTGGCCACGGTCATGGGTCATGTGGGCACTAGCAGCATGACGAGAGGTGACCTGGTGGCCTGGGTGCTCGGCGGGGTGCGTGGGGCTTCGGGTGGAGCGGGAGCTGGGGCACCTTCGGCCCAGCCCCCATTCCACTCGATTCCTACCATGGCACCCCCTCGGGCTCCGGAGCTGGGTACGTTCCCGCAGGCCGATAGTCACTGGCAGCGTGGTTTGCAGTTGGGTGGGTCTCCAATTGTTGCATCTCCTCCTCCTCAAGGTTTAACTGCAGATATGCTCTTCCAGCTGGAGATGGCTAAAATGCAGGCTGAGCAACGAAGGCATGAGGCTGAGCTCAGGATTCAGGCTACGAAGTACTGTGCAGACATAGATCTTGAGAAGTCTCGGGTGGAGTCAACAGGGCAGTGTCTCGGTTCTGGGAATCGAGGTCTTGATCAGTCTTTATCGCACTTTCTTAAGTTAGTCCCTGTATTTGACGAGTCGGGTGTCACTAAATTTGTTATGCGTTTTGAGATGAAGTGCCGGGAGCACCAATGGCCCGAGGTTAAGTGGGCAGCCCTTGTTTCCTCTAGGTTAGTTGGCAAAGGACTCAAGGCATATGATGCGTTGCCTTTGGAGTCATGCATCGATTATGAGGTATTGAAGGAGGCTGTCCTGCGGGCATATGAGTTACAACCAGAGACATATAGGTTGAAGTTCCGGGGTGTTACAAAGGGTCGTGAGTGCACCTTTCTTGAACATGCCCGGTAACTGTCTGACGCTTTTGGGAATTGGCTGAGATCGGAGAAGGCAACGACGTTTGATGAGATAAAACAGTTGATGCTTCTCGAGCAGTTCTTTAAGTGTACGGGCAGCGACCTGACGTTGAACCTCAAAGAGAAAAATCCTAAAACTCTACAGGAGGCAGCTGAGATGGCTGACCTTAGGCTATCGCTGATTCGTGGGTGCAGGTCTGCACAACGGAACGATGCAGGTAACAAGGGGCGCAACACTCCACCCCCCCGAGTCAGTGATACACCATATAACAATAAAAACAAGAGCAGTGATATTAAGTCTGACCATAAACCTAATACCGTCCCGTTTAAGAAGGGTCAGGGCCCTTCCCCACCTCAAGGGAAGCCCAAGGGGGAGTTAGAGTGTTTTCATTTTCATGAGAAGGGGCATTTTGCACGATCCTGTCCTAGCAAGCTACCTACAGCAATCGTGTCTTTGGCTCGCAACATTGGAGTGTCTTTGAAGTCGTCTGCGTTTGCCCGGGGTAAATGTTCAGAGGCTGGAGCACTGCCAGTGAAGAAGTGTCCGGAAGGCTTGACACCTGTCCGGGATACTTTTTGTGACCATAGAGGGCGCGGCTGCGTGAGTTGGGCTGGTTGCAAGCATGGAGTATAATTTTTGCGTGATACGGGTGCTTCCTTGACATTGATGAAAAACTTTACAGGCAGACCTATAAACGCGGCACGGGTAGTTGTGGTGCAGGGTATCAATGCTACAAAGTCATACCCGTTGGTCCGAGTGGAGCTGGAGGTAGAAGCTGTGACACGAGAGTTAGATGTCGGAATCGTGGAGAAACTGCCAGTAGAGGGCGTCGACCTTCTTCTCGGCAACGACTTTGCGGTACCTGCTTCTGAGGTTCCACCCTTAGTCGGTTCCGAGAGGGCGGCCGATGTGAGTAGGGAGGGGCAGGAGTTGGTCGAGAGGTGTCAACGACAGCAGAGGGTGTGTGTTGTCACCTGATCTTGTGCATCCAAAGTGTCACAGCCTATTCCTCAGTCTCTAGACCAGCGGAGGAACGGTCGGAAGGAGCAAGCTAAAGTTGGGAGTTGTGTGAGTTTTGCTCCAGCGGCTCTCCTTAGCGGCTTAGTACTTGACCCAGAGGTGAGCTCCGGAGTGGCCCCAGAACCTGTCACCCCTAGTGACATGGTTGGGCGTGATGGCACTCCGCGACTTAGTAGTTCCCAGGTGGAGGAGAGTTGTGGGAACGGGACTATTGAACACGAGGACGGGGAAACATCTCATGTGAACCTGTTGGAGGAGTTTGTGAGGCAACCACCTGAGCAGCCTACTGTCCCTGCGTTGGTCTGCAGCGGCCAAGGTGGAGAAGGAGAGGGGGGCAGTAGGGCACAGGTGGAGGAGAGTTGGCATTGTCATGCCTCGGCGGAGCAGTGGGCGGGGGACACGAGTCTGGTGGCTGTGGAAGCGCTAGAGCACCTGCCAGAGCAGCAGTGTGCAGCGCTCCAGCACCAGCTCGGTTCATACCCCACTGGTCATGCCGAACACCCGAGCCTCACAACTCAGGCGGTGCAAGATGTTCCGCGGGCAGGTCACTTGAATGTTAGGAGACCGTTAGCCTCATTGTTTCGGTGGTTCAGGGTGGGCGACGAGGCTTGGACATGGTTTTCAGGTCAGGGTCGACCCATGGCTGCCAAGGGTGGTGGTCAGAAGGAGGACATTGAGCAGATTGGTGAGGTTGGCTGTGGAGTGGATGTGCCCGGTCGTTGCATAGCCTTCCAATGCTGCTCTAGTCGAATGCAACAGCCCTACCATAGACCGACTGTATCTGGCCATGTCGCTAAAAGCGGTGATGCTGCGCAGGCAGCCGTAGTTGCAAGGAATGCGGGGGTGCGCATGTACGGTATCGGCGGGGAAGCCTTAGCAATAATGAACTATGGGAGTGACTGCACAGGTGGTACTGATTGTCCCTCTCATGACCTGGCTGTTCTGGGGACGAAGGTGGAGAAGGAGGGAGACTACAGGTTAGAAGCTGCGGTCTCGGCTGGGTTGTGGGAGGGCACTAGTCATGTTGTTCTGCAAGATAAGTTGTTTACTAGACTGTGGCAGTGCATCCGCATGTTTGTTGCTTCTCCAGGCCTGATGTACGGGGTAGAATCAGACATGGAGGCTGGAGACAGTGCAAGGCTCAGTTTAATTCCCTACTGTATAAATCCTGCTCAACAGCCTGTCGTGAAAACAGAGCTAGACGACATGTGGAAAAAGGGTCTGTGGGATAGAGGATATCATGAGTGGTCTTTGCCAGTGAGTTTGCAACCGGAGTTGAGTGGCAAGATTCGTGTGTATGGTGATTGCAAGAGTGTGGAAACATTATCCCTGACAGACACCTATCCATTACCCAAGGGTCTGAGGGATAAGGGATATCGTGAGTGGTCGTTGCCAGTGAGTTTGCAACCTGAGTTGAGTGGCAAGATCCGTGTGTATGGTGATTGCAAGAGTGTGGAAGCATTATCCCTGACAGACGCCTATCCATTACCTAGAGTTGACGATACCATAGACCGCATCGGGGTTGCCTCGCTCATCACGAAGGTAGAACTAGTGAAAGGTTATTGGCAGGCCCCGTTGCCGGAAAGAGCGAAGAGAAGTGCCAGTCTTGTGATGAACTGGGCAGGTTATCAGTGTCAGGTGTTGTTGTGCTGCCGGAACACAAGTTGGATGTGTGGCATGCTAAGGGCACTGATAATGTTTTGGCTGATTGTTTGTCACGGGAGGGTTTGTTTGCAGGAGAACCCTCGCCGTTCAGTCAGTGTGTGTTGAGAGTGGAGACAAATCAGGCTTGCCCCTGTAGAGCAGCCGTCAAAAACAACATTAAAATTAAATAAAAAAATCACATAAAATCTCTTTCTTTTTTATAGTTAATTGTAAGTTGCCAATGTTATAGCTAAAGTCCTAAGTTGAACCTGTCTTTCACTTAGTAGGCTGGGCTCTGTGAAGCTCGCTCAGGGATCATAACAGGCTAAAATTATACTATTATGTTTGGGAGGGGTTATAAGATTTTATTTATGCATAATAATTTTTTTTTTTTTTGTTGTAAGAATTGAGCTTTGCATTTCATTTCTGGTCGAGTGGCTAGGTGTGGCGGGTCTTGTCGGCATTCTGCCTTGTCAGATATGGTGCTCGCCTAATGTTGAGCGTCCCATATCTTGGGCGGGGTGTGACGCCTACCAGCGTGGTCAGAATCGCCTCCCGTTAGCCACTAGCGCTCGCCAGGGCAGTGAAATGGGCTACAGTTATCAGAGAATGATGTTCTTCCTTTCATAGTACTTGCATTGTTACAGACAGTCCCGTGGTGGTCTTTATTTTCGTCTGTGACAACGGGAAGCATTTTATATCATGAGTAGAACATAAGATGCATTGTAGTGAAGTTGAGAGAGAAAGAGCGAGCGAGCAGCGTGGGGGCAGTGAGTGTTGCTTCCCTCCTCCCTCCTCCCTCCCGGAGGAGTTTCTCGCCCGCGTGGCCTTTCTCTCGGTTTTGATTGGCTGGTGGTTCCTGGCGCCTTCTGGAGGCCTGCTGCCTGGTGATGTATCGGCCTGTGATTGGCCGACCACCATGCCTTTGTGAGATCCTGTGGGTCCCGAGGAGCTACACTCCTCAGGACGGGCTTGGCGTGCATGCTTCTAACATCCCTTTGCATACTCTCTCCCGATCACCCTCTTTACCACTATCTCTCTCTCTGACCTTCTTCTTTTCCATTGCTCCTCACCTTTATTCAATTACTTATCCCCTTGGGTTCTGCATACGGTTTCCATAGCGGCCCATTGTATTGCATGCGCCGTCCTCTGAGATATTTACATGTACTTAGAATAGGTTTGAGGGTTCTTAGTTAGTAGAGGTTAAGAACTCGGTGTGTGTCTCCATTATTGATTTAGTGCTCTGCTGGGTTATTTAATGCTAGACTGGGATAAGGCTTCTGTTGTCGTTGTCAGCGATGTGTGTATGGTTCGCTTATACCTACACGACTTCGACGGTTTCTGTGGTAGCCTAGGTTGTCCTTTTGGTTGTGCCTTTTGCGAGTGCAGCATCGTGTGGTAAGAGGGCCTTAGCCTACTACCTTGTCACACAGTGCTGCCTCTTTGCTTGACTTTTGAGGGATCGCCAGGGTAGAACCAGATACTTGAGATCTGGATCTACCAAGAGAGCATCCCCGTCATTAACGTAACTTTAATCATACCGCCTCAAGGACAACGCTATGCTATGAGCCAGTCTTGCTCAGCCACAGTTTCCTAACCTTAATATCCCAGCTAGACTTTATTCACCTAGCAGACACTAATTAGGACATGAGCTCTTTATGATATGTATGCATTATTATTCACGACATTTATGTGTCTAGGTTGTTGTTGAGTTGCACAACCATAGTAGACTGTTTCGTTGATGAGAAAGCATTTCTTTTAGTGTTGAACATTACTGCCGTTGCGCATTTATAATATTCTCGTGTCAGTTAACATTATATGTCCTATCTTTTTGTGTACTCTGTATACACGTTGGGTGTCCTGCTTCCTGCCTTTCTATAATTTAAGATATGAGCATCAGACTTTCTTCAGAAGTTTCCAGGTCTATGCTGTAGGACTAGACTTCACTTTCTTTCAGATAGGAGTGAAGAGTTTATTGTTGTTTAGAGTAACTATATTGAAGCATCTTTTTATTATATTAAATCTTGCATTGATTTAATTGATCTTTCCATAGCTTCCCTTTTGTGCATTTTAACGTAACTTGCATCTTGTGTGTTATCAGGCTATACCAGTGTGGGTTAGCCTGAAGTAGAGTACATTTATGCCCAGTTAAGCATACCCCGTTATCGCAGATTAACTCTGGAGGGTATAGGTGTTTTTGTTAGCCGGCATATAAGTTCAAGGGTTTGGATCTAGCGTACCATTGTTGCATAGTGCCCTATTACTAGTCCAATCTTAAAGTGCCCTTGTTTTATTCGTAGCCCTGGTCGTAACATAAGGCTAGTAAAATTTGTTTTTATGAATGTAAACGGGTTTTTTTTCTATCTTAAGTTGCTACTAGATAGTGGGTGAGTGCTCACCTAGTCAAATGACATCGTGATTTTCACAGAGGATAAACTATGCACAGTTTCAAATCTGAGGAGAGTGATAACAAAGTTTTGTATTAGCTGTTATTATCACATGGTACAATAGGTACCTCAAGTAGAGGCCCTAAGTACGGAGCAGGACTTCTTCGAAGCAACGCACTGCTCACACTCTTTTGTATTTTTCTATATTGTATGTACACAATTAAATTTCTTATTCTGTTAAACGAATTCTGGACTTTTCCTTGCGGTAACGGAGGTTCAGATATTGTTGCGAATGTCCCCCTCCAGTCTTGGGAATTCAGGCAACATCGTCAATGATGAAGGGGCCACTATTAAATTATAGGTTTGATTCCCGGAGGGAAGTAATGAAAACCTAATTTTTAGTAGGGACCCCGGAATCATTGACGATGAGGGCCCTCCCAACCATCCCCTTCCCATTCGCTTCATATCTGGAGTTTTATCTTGATATATCAGTGAATTATTATGTTCTCTCCACCAACCAACTTTACTCCTAAACTCGATTAATGAAATTAACAAACACATGTGGCAGTCCGGGGATTCGAACCTAGGATGCTCACACCGAAAATCAACACACTTATGCATTGCACCACGAAGACGAAGACAGAAGGAAGAATGATGCGCTTAGCGAGAAGCGGCAAGAAGCCACACTGCAAGAAATCCACCGAATGTGGGAAGCGTGTTTATAACAGTATTTAAGTATTAAAGTTTTTCTTTTTTCTTCTCTTATTTTTTACGAAAGTTTTTTCGTAGTGGGTACCTGATCTATGATGACACCATAAGAGAAGTAGCGTTGCACTTATGAAGATGACTCTTGATTCCTCCCCGCGGCGGCTGATTAAAAAGGCCAACATGGGTGTTGAATGGAGACTATTACTAATAGGCAACATCGTCAATGATTCCGGGGCCCCTACTAAATATTAGGTTTTCATTACTTCCCTCCGGGAATCAAACCTATAACTGCCTCACTCCATCCTTCCACCTCTCCCTCTCTGTCCTTCCACCTCGCTCTCATGCATCCTCTTAGTCATTCTTTCGCTTTCCATACGTTCCATATGGCCGATCCATCTCAAGTTGTTCCTTTTCACACTTTCCAGCACATCTACCTCCACACCACACCTCCTTCTTACTTCTTCATTCGTCTGTCTATCCGTCCATGTAACTCCGCACGCACTTCAAGTAACTCATTTCCACCGCTCTCACTCTTGGTCTGAGTCTCTTCCCGAACGTCCATGCTTCACTTCCGTAAGTTAGTGTCGGGATTACCACACTGTCATGCAAGGACTTCTTCACTTCCATACTGACCACCCTATTTCTTGTTACTGCTTTCAACGTTCCTACAACCCTCTTCCCCTGTTGCACCCTCTTCCGCACTTCTTCAACCATAGTCCCATCTTTACTCAACACACTGCCCAGATACTTAAAAGAGCTGACGATATCCATAGCCTGACCGTTCAACTTTAATTCACACTCAGTGACTTCACCCCTTTCGAAGACCATAACCTTGCTCTTTCCCGCATTTACCTCCAAATTCCCTTTTTTCCCACACTGTTCCAAACTCATTTACCAGACCCTGCAACTCCCATTCATTATCACTCATCAGAACTGTAACATCCGCAAACAGCAGTATAGGCAGCTTCCACTCATTTCCCTCCCTTTTCAGCGATACACCAACAACCACTGCTCTTCCTAGTATTTCTTTCAGGACTCCATCCATATATAATAAACAACCACAGGGACATCACACACCCCTGTTTCAACCCAACATTCAGGTCAAAGAACTCGCTCTGCTCATTCTCCATACGTACTGCCACCTTTGCACCCTAATACATGCTCTTCACTGCTTTCAGCAACTTGCCATCTACTCCGTATATTCTAAGTACTTTCCACATACCTTCTCTATACACTCTGTCATAGGCCTTCTCCATGTCCATAAAGGCAACATACACCTTTTGTTGCTTCTCCAGATATTTCTCCACAACACATTTCAGGGTAAAAATCTGATCTACACATCCTCTTCCCTTCCTAAAGGCCGCGTCATACAGAGGTCGACCGCGACCCGACAGTAACCCGAAGGCAATGACTTGCACTTTTCACCCGAATTCACCCGAAGTCCCCGAATGAGACTCGTACCCCGACTATGACTAGAAAGCAATTCGAATGCTACCCGAGGGACTCGAATGCGTCTCGAATACGAGTCGATGTTATCCCGTGTATTACTCGAAACTAACCAGAAGTTGAACGGAATTTAATCGACCATGAGTCGAAAGCTAATCGACGGTGACCCGAGTAGCAGATACCAACCCGAGTTAAAACCGAGTCACACCCGAAGTAACCCGACTTAAAACCGAATGAAAACCAAACCCCACCCGAAGTCAGGAACCCAACCGGAATGAAACCAGAATGTAAGTCGAAGGTGACTAGAATAAGTCGATTATGACACGATTATGAGGTTATGCATCACCCCACTATATAAAGAGAGGGTGTGCTCACACAAACTTCATTTGTACAGTGCACCCAACACAGCAACATGTCACAGGAAAGCAACCTCCCG
The DNA here is from genome assembly GCA_032716605.1 of Paralithodes platypus. Taxonomy (NCBI): domain Eukaryota; kingdom Metazoa; phylum Arthropoda; class Malacostraca; order Decapoda; family Lithodidae; genus Paralithodes; species Paralithodes platypus. Next base: position 37,585,085 of record CM064497.1, read on the forward strand.
GACCCATCACGAACAGAAGAGATGGATGACGAGGCATTGGAGTTGGCAATCTTAAGGCAGGAGATAGTTAATGCCAACCTCAGATATCAGATTACTGCCCGCGCCATCATGGACAAAGAACGTGAACCCCAACATGCTCAACCTCGACGGCCACGACGACCAAGGAAACCCCGAAGCTGCAGCGTCAAGGCATGGGTGGCACAGCGAGAAACACACGGACACTACCACTAGTTGCTGAAGAAACTCCAGGAAACTGACGTGGTTACCTATAAATACTTTCTGCGTATGGACGAGGAGCTGTTTAATATGATTGTCGAACGTGTCACACCCAGGATCAAGAAGGACGAGACCAACTGGAAGAAGCCCCTGGAGCCCGGACTGCGAGTTGCCATGACACTACGCTTTTTGGCCACTGGCGAGGCCTATAAGAGCATGGCACTGAACTTCCGTGTAGGTGCCAACACGATATCACTGGCAGTGCGGGAGACGTGTGAGGCAATCATACAGGAATACATGGAGGAGCAAATAGTGTGCCCATCAACACCTGAAGGTTGGAAGGAGGTCGCCAAGGGCTTCAAGGATAGGTGGAACTTCGGACACACCATTGGGGCAATTGATGGGAAGCACATTGCCATACAGCCTCCAAGCAACTGCGGATCTTTGTACTACAATTACAAGCACTACCACTCCATTGTGCTCCTGGCAATAGCCGATCACCTGGGAAAATTTATGTACGTTGACGTTGGAGCGAACGGGTCAGCATCTGATGGTGGTATATTCCAGGTGACTGACATCCGGAAGACCCTGGAGGACGGAGCAGCAGGATTGCCACCACCCGAGCCATTCCCAGGGGAGGACCAGCCAGTGCCCTACTTTCTGGTTGGTGATGACGCCCATCGGCTCGCGTTCGGGTTTGATTCGACTTGGCTTCGACTAGCCTTCGACTTACATTCTAGTCATTCGGATCACGATCGAGTAATCATCAAGTCTAATTAGAAATGTCGGACATCCATCGAGTCATTTTCTAGTAGTATTCGGGTATCCATCCAGTCATCATCCTGAAATTCGGGTCTGCATCGAGTAACAGTTGACTTTCGAACAAGTTTATGTAGGAATTTTCCACTGAGCATCGAGTCTAATTCGGGTTACGGTCTACATCATCGGGTTTAAGTCCACTTAGGTTCGATCAATTCTGGTATGAATCGGGTTACATTTTTTTACTCGAATGTGACTCGAATAGGTCGAATGCGATCAGAATATGGTAGAATGTAAGCCGAATACGAATCGAATGAAAAATCGAAGGTGACTCGAGGATTTTGTAACGTTTTTTTTTTACCCGAACGCACTCGAGGATTTCCCAAAAGTTAACGCATACACTAACTTTTGGCCGACTCACCCGAACATTCGGGTGATGACCAGAGCATGACTAGAACGACTCGAACATACCAGAATCATACTCCATGTCGCCCGATTATTGGGCCGAATACACTCGAACCGCAAAAATTTGCCTTAAGACCTCTCTGCTCGTCGCCTATCCATTTCTCCGTTCTCACTCTCACTCTATCAATCACTACCCTATTGTACACCTTCCCTATTACGCTTAAAAGACATATTCCTCGGTGGTTACCACACACTCCTCTTTTCCCTTTGCCCTAATATAGGGGGACTATTATGCCAGTCTTCCAGTCATCGGGTGCACTCACCTTCTCCCATGCTAGTTTGCACATTTTCCATACCCATTCGATCACTATCTCACCACCATACCTCAACATTTCCCCAACTTCACTCTTTTCATGGCTTCCCACACTTCTGACCTCCTGATCCTCCACTACTTCTCCTCTTCTCCCACCCATACCATATCCAACTATGTTTGCTGGCTCTTCATTCCTTACATTTAGCAACTCGTTGAAGTACTCCCTCCATCTTTCGACTCTCTCTTGCTTCTCGGCTAGCATTGTCCCATTCTTATCTTTCACACCCTTGCTGTTTCCCTTGCTACCTTCCCTAACTTTCTTGACTTCTTTCCAGAACAGTTTCTTACACTTCCTCCATTTTACACTCAGATTCCTTCCAAACTCCTCATCTACTCTTCTCTTACTTTCTTTCACCACTCTCTTTCTCTCCACGTACCTCGCTCGTTTCTGCCTCTCCAAATCTTCATTCCCTCTACTACCCAACCACTCTCTATATGCTTTCTTCTTGTCTTCCACAGCTATTTTTACCTCTTCTGTCCACCATGCTGTACCTTTCACTCCCCTCCCTCTTCTCCTCACTCCACACACCTCCTCACATGCTGCACAGATCTCTTCCTTAAACACCTTGCTCATCTCCTCCACTTCCTCCATATTTTCCAGGTTGAACCCACCTAGTTGTCTTTCTACTGCTTTATAGTACTATTCCCTGATTTCCTCCTCCTGTAGCCTCTCCACCCTCCTCACCATTCCAACTTCCTTTCGCCTCCCTCCAGCTCTCCTCACCCACTTCTTTTGTATCCTAGCTACTACTACATAATGATCAGACAGACCCCCTCCAATACCCCTATACACCCTAGCATCTAGCATAGATTTCTTCATTCGTTCATCCACACATATGTAATCAATCAGTGACTTTCGTGCCACCATGGCTGTCTTATCCTTCATCATCCACACCACTTTTCATGTGTACCTGTGTATCATTCTGTGTCGGAAGGTGTTGGCTATCCACAGCCTCCTTCCCACTAATACGTACACAAGTGCACTACCATTCCCATTGACCTCTGACGGTAACCCCCACCCTCCCACCACTCTTAACAACAGAAAGAAGAATTAATAGAGAATTTGAATGTTGGTGATGAATTCAGTAACAGCGACCACCGTACAATAACTTTCACTTTAAAGTTTACTATTAACGAACCAAATAGCAACATCGAAAAAGTCCCTAATTTCAAGATAGCAAACTTTCATAAACTTAGAGCTATGATTAAAGAAACTGACTGGAGCTTTTTAATTAACAATAACGACATAAATACATCTTGGGAATTATTCGAAACCACTTACCTAAAAGCAGTGCAGGACTGCATACCATCGAAAATACGGCGTACAGGCCATAATAATAAGCCCAAATGGTGGAATAAAGATATTTCAAACTGTCTGCATGCTAAAAAGTTTGCTAATGATAGATTACAATCCTTACAAAATGACAAAGAACGGGTGAAATTTGTAGAGCTACGACGCAAAGCCAAAAAGTTAATTAAAACCCTGCTCAGGCATATTGGCCCCATATGGGCCAAAAAATATGCGTAAAACAGGTTTTTCGTGAATATTTCACGGCCGGAGGCCGATGGCAAGAAGTTTTGAAGACGAGTAGTCAGTCCGCATCATCCTACAACTGGGAGAGGGTGTGAGCCGCCGCTCTCTCTCCTCCCCTTTCCTGTACCAACCTGTCCGGTCACCATATGGGGTCCATAATCCCAAATGTGTACTACAAATTTCCCCTTCCTGTCAAACTTTTGTTTAGCCCAGAGTTCTGCCTTGTTGTCACCCAAGACCCTCAGCCATACCCTCCACAGCCCTGCAACCAAATTACTCCAGCTTATGTAATGTATAAGATATGCCTCACTTTTGTTGACCCTTTTTTTTTTTCACTACTTTTTTTTTTTTTTTTTTTATATATATGACTTAATATTTACAGTAATGTAATTTGCTCTTAATTTAATATTAAGCATTAATTGTAGTTTCTATTGGTAACAAGAAATTTAAAATCCATCAATCAGTATTCGGGTGAGAGCCGTTTAAAGTGCCGGTCCCTATATGGGGCCACACTGCTAATTTCGTTACACTTCTGGAACATTACCTGAGCAGGGTTAAGCAAAGTAAAAAGACCCTGGAGTTACATGTTGCGAATCAAAGTAAAACAAACCCGAAAGAATTGTATAGTTATATCAGAAAGAAAAATGTAGTTACTTCAACTGTTGGACCGTTAGTTGATGAAAATGGAGAATACACCAAAGACGAAGTACAAATGAGTAATGCCCTCAATACCTTCTTTGCATCAGTTTTTACAACGGAAGACCTCAGTGATATCCCTACACCATCGCCGATTCAGATTGATAATTCAGATGTTCTAAGCAATACCACCGTTACAGAGAGAGAAGTATTGAATTGTTTAGATAAACTCAAGGTAAATAAAATGCCTGGACCTGATACAATCTCACCTAGAGTCCTAAAGGAAGCTAAGAATGAGCTCTCTAAACCACTGACATTGCTATTCAATAAATCGTTGCAGTCTGGAACTATGCCTGATCAGTGGAAGCTAGCCAACGTAACACCGATATTAAAAAAAGGCAGCGAATCCCTACCCAGTAACTATCGCCCAATTAGCTTAACCTCAGTTGTATGTAAAATGCTAGAAACACTCATAAGAGACAGACTCGTAAATCACTTAGAGGAAAATAACATACTTAAAGATACTCAACACGGCTTTCGTATAAAACGTTCCTGTTTAACAAATCTCATATCCTCAACCTCTACGATGAGAGTAAAGCTGTAGATAATATATACCTTGATTTTCAAAAGGCCTTTGACAAAGTTCCCACAAACATTTACTGCTAAAACTAAAAGCGCATGAAATACAAGACGGTGTGTTGAAATGGATAGAAAATTGGCTCAGCGACAGAAAGCAAAGAGTAGTCATAAACGGTAAGGCATCTAAATGGACCAATGTAAGTAGCGGGGTACCCCAGGGATCGGTACTAGGAACAATTATCTTTCTAATTTACATCAACAACATTGATGAGGGTCTCACCTGTACAATCTCAAAATTTGCTGATGATACAAAAATTGCAAATAGCGTACTCTCAAAAGAACAAGTTGACGATATGCAACACAATATAGATAAGTTGTCATGTTGGGCCCAAATTTGGCAAATGAGTTTCAATGCGGATAAATGTAAAGTACTACATATCGGATACCAAAATGAGAAAGCAAACTATTTGATGAATGTCACTCAGCTTAAGAATGTAAACAGAGAAACCGATCTGGGAGTAACAATATCGAGTAACTTAAAACCGAGTCTACAATGTTCAGAAGTTGTTAAGAAGCAAACAAAATAATTGGCTTTATAGGCAGGTCATTTGAGCATAAATCCAAAGACATTATCCTAACCCTTTACAATTCCTTAGTCCGCCCTCTTCTGGAATACTGCGTTCAATCCTGGTGCCCTTATTACCAAAAAGATATAGACAAGCTAGAACGAGTTCAACGTAGAGTTACCAAATTGATACCTAGCCTAAAGAACAAACCATACGAGAAGTGTCTTAGAGAATTAAATCTATTTCCTTTAACCCAGCGCAGATTAAGAGGCGACTTAATTCAAGTGTTCAAAATCATGAAAGGCATCGACAATATGAACTGTAGGAAGTACTTCACTATCGACCAATCTAATTACACGGGGGGAAACGGGTGCTAAATTATTGGTAAATCTTTTAACTCGCACGAAGCTAAAAATGTCTTCTTCAATCGAGTTGTCAACTTATGGAATGGGCTTCCCCGAGATGTTATAGACTGCAGCACCGTTGATTCATTTAAACTTCGCCTAGACAAATATCTCGCATCAAACCCGCGGCTGACTGCGTTTGTAAATGAATAACTCTCTTTTATCCTCCCCTCAGTTACTAACCCCTCTGTCCCTAGCTAACTTCCTAATCCTGCCACGGACATTAGTTCCAGGGCAGTAGTTACCTTTCCAATGTTCCCTTACCCACTCTAAACCACTATTTGGACACTTGATCCTCAGTGTTTTGGAGGACAAGCAGCCTAGAAGGGTCACTAGACCTGTTGTTGCTTGATTTCCTTTGTACTCCTTTGTACACTCCATCAACTTTCCTATCACCCACCTTACCATTCATATCCCCAATCAGAAATATTCTTTCGTTCTTGTCAAACTTATCCAGGCACGCCTCCACATTCACCCAGAACTCCTCTTTCTCTCATACAAGTTTATCCTCTGTCGGAGCATACACACACACAATCACCCACGCTTGTATTCCTAGTTTCATTCTCACCCACACAATCCTTGAACCCACAGACCTATATTCTCTTACACGCTCCTTCCATTTGTTACTTACAAACAAACACGCATCTTCTCTCGCTGCTCCCTCACTCACTCCAGCACATACACCCATTCCACACTCCCACTCTCTCACATCTGTACCCCTCCATTTGGTCTCCCTCATTCCACATACATCCAGCCTGGCATTCACTATCACTTCCAAAACCTCTCTCTCTTTTGTGCCATCATTCATGCCACTCACATTCCATGTAGATATTCTAAGGTTGTCCGTAAGATTGTCCATAGTCAGTCGGGGTTCGTTAACACAGGGTCCGTCCGAATCCGAGGCTGATCGTTCGTTCGAAAGTATAACCTTTAGTTATTACCTCCATATTATTATTAATAACCCTATAAAATTTCCACCAGCAACTGCAGTTTTTCATATGTATGTGTTATGCCAGGTTTTTGCTGGAGTTAACTGGACTATTTAGGTAGGTTCTTACTCGACTGGAGAAGTTGAAACCACATGAACACATGCACAAAGGCAATAGAGGATAAATATAATACATAGTACAAGCATAAAGTATCTTATTCAATGTAACTATAATATTTATACAGAGTTACAGTCAGACATGGATAGGTATATCCACAATTTTCCTAGCACGATCGAGAATCCACAATAAGTTCCAGGGGGATGACACTATGCACTTCCAGTGATGTTGCACTTCCGTGGCACTTCCGACGAGGTTCTTGGGCCGTGGTGGTGGTCCTGTCGTGTGGTTATGACAGCAGGATGGAAAATGTTGTAGAACTCTTGGGTTGGGGTCTTAAATTAATATGTTACGTTCTACCAATGTTATACGCAACATATCATCGGGTTAACGTGAAAAAGTTATACCAGTCATGGAGTGCCACATGTATTTGTTAATTTCATTAATTGAGTTTAGAGGTGAAGTTGGTTGGTGGAAAAAACATAATAATTCATTCTTGTTCAGGAGCAATTTATAGCGAGGCCTTCCCAAGGGCTAAGTGCCCCATTAATTACTCCTGCCATTCTTCTATATATTAGGCTACCATAGCGCAGTTGGAATATATGTACATGCTCAAATTTCATATGCAGGATTTGAAACTGCATACTAAATCGTAGGCTTGTGCATATTTCTTTAACTGTCTTGATAGCGTAATGCATAAGTGCGCGGAATTTCGATGTGAGTATCCTAGGTTCGAGTCCTTGGAGTGCCACATGTATTTTTTAATTTCATTAATTGAGTTTAGAGGTGAAGTTGGTTGGTGGAAAAAGCATAATAATTCATTTTGGTTCAGGAGCAATTTATAGCGAGGCCTTCCCAAGGGTCAAGTGCCCCATTAATTACTCCTTCCATTCGTCTACATATTAGGCTAACATAGTCGCAGTTGGAATATATGTACATGCTCAGATTAATATGCAGGATTCGAAACTGCATAATAAATCGTAGGTTGTGCATATTTCTTTAACTATCTTGATAGCGTAATGCATAAGTGCGCGGAATTTCAATGTATCCTAGGTTCGAGTCCTTGGAGTGCCACATGTATTTGTTAATTTCATTAATTGAGTCTAGAGGTGAAGTTTGTTGGTGGAAAAAACATAATAATTACTGTCTCTCTCAACTATCCTGACCTGTATAAGAGTCGTTAATCAAGAACCTTTACAGTACTCTTGGGTTTGGGGTCTTAAATGAATACGAGTCTGTTCTGCCAGTGGTATACATATCATATCATCGGACTAACGTAAGAGGGTTGGGATGCCTGTGCTCTCTAACTTCTCCTAACTGACCTGACCTTTATAAGAGTCTTTCAGGGACTTTGGATGGGTTTGTATTTGAGCCTTTTACGAATACATTTTTTATTGCCAGTGCCTGGGACAGCGTACCATAAGGACTCTATGCAAAGTGTCGTTATGCCAGTACTACGGTATATCGCGAGCCCTGACTTATAAAGAAGCCAATTGCCAGTGCGTGAACTTCTAACAAGCCTTACTAAGGTTTGGTTTACTACCACTAAAGCGCACGTCAGTACAGCTTTCTTTAGCGACAGTAGTTCCTGATGATCGAGGCGAAGAATTAATATTGAGTGGTCACCATGGTGATGCAATAACAATTCCTTTGTAGAGCAAAGATCTAAAAATCTTCAATAAACAACTTATTGCCAGTGCTTTAATTGTTTATTGAATATTAGGCCAAATCTTCCCGCTCTTCAATTAAATAAACTTCCAGCACCCACTTAGCACCAGGCAATATAATATAAATGTACACTCCAGGCCCGGCAGTTTGTCAAAACAAATTATTTTACCAGAAAACACTTGGAATGGGTTAGAAATGAAGGAAAAAACACACAAAAACTATTCCCTAGGGCCTAGGTCATTAAGGCGTCATAAGGGGCGCCCGAAAGTCTGAATTAACATGGGGAAATGGGTAGGCAAAAACATGCAAAAAACACACAAAAACATGTTTTTGCGCACTCACGTACACGCGGCTGTACTTTGAGGATTTTCAAGCATCGGCATTGTTGTGTGGGATACTTAAGCAGTTCCCATACAAATCTGAGCCCTCTAGGTGCAATAGGACCGGAGTAATTAACCGCGACGCACCCTATGCGGCGCTGGGATTTAGCGTTACATACATTGCCGCTGCATAATATGCGTCGCTCGTACTCGAGGGGTTAAGAGCTTTCCAACTGTATTGATCCCTGTTTGACTGGCATAGTCTTACTGAAGGCGGCGTTTCTCCCGGTGCTCCTTCTCAGTAGAAAAAGGGCGGATGTGCTGGGAGGAGGGCCTGGGGCGGCTGGGGTAGCCCCTCTGGTTTTCCCTGTCACCGCGGTGGTGCGGCTTGGAGCAAGAAGGGCGTGTGGTGGTGTAGGACTTTGCAAAGTCTTGCTTGCTTTTCCTTCTTTCCGGTCCTTCTTGTTCTTGTCGCTGCCAGGATTTCTGATGGTGACTATGATGTCCTTTCCTGGTGTTGGGGGAAGTGCGGGTTGTGATGGAGGCGACTCGGGCGTACTCTGGTGGTGTGGCGCTTGGGACTTCTTTCCTCTGGGGTGTGGTGGCTAGGGTCGGTAATGTTGGTTCTTGGCGGTATTGTATTTCCACCCTCTTTCTTCGTTATTTCAGTATGTAACCATAATTTTTCCATATCAATTTATATACCTGTTTATTGAATTTGTATTCTATATTTAGGATTTAACTACCTCATATAGGCTATAACTCATTCAACATAATACCTAACCATATTTACCAGCCAAGACTTTATTACACATAACCAGTTTACCCAGGTTAATAATATTATCTCATTATGTTTAAATAGATGTCTAGTCTAAGCTTTTTCCTGTTAAATTGTGTACAAAGTAAGACTTTAGAACAAATGGCATACAGTATGTTATGATTACACTTCCTGAGGTGCCACACCTCTGGTGAAGTACTAAGGTGGACAAGTCACTCTTCAACCAGGCTAGGCCAAGACAATACACAGCTCTCTAGGCCTCTCTTACAGAGGACCACCAGGGACGATGATCGAGCACAGCGAGGACCGAGGACAACCAAGGACGAGGATCGAGGACAGCGAGGACCAAGGATAACCAGGGATGAGGATTGAGGACAGCGAGGACTGAGGATAGACAGGTTCATAAATGAAGATCCGACTAGAAACAATAATTTTATTAAAGAGCGTTCCGTGAATTCTAAATCCACAACTTTAATGGTTTTCTATGCAAACGCTCGTAGCATAAGCAATACATTTCAGATTTAGAGGAAACTAGTATTTACAGAAAATGATGATGCTATTCGCATAACCGAATCTTGGCTCAATACAGAAGACAAAGACCATTTAGCAGAGTATTCACTTCCCGGTTATGTAATGTTTGAGAAAAGCCAAATAGATAAAAAATAAGGTGGCGTTTTACTTTTTATCAAAGAAAGTCTTAACCTGACCCTCTTGTCAAAATCTAAAATTGTGAACGTTGACACATCCATTGTGAATATAAAGAATAATAAAGTTACAAAAATAATACTTGCATTAATATACAGACCTTTAGCTTAATCAGTGCAAACTGACCAAGAAATTTATGAGCAAACTGCAGACGTAAGTAACTCGCAGGATAACGTAATTTTTGGCGACTTCAAATTACTTGTGACCAAGTAGGGAGATAGTATTACTTCATACTCTGGACAAGACCTGTATGCAAACTTGCAAGATAGTTCACTATCAATCTGTTAGATCTCCAACCAGTGGAAATAACGTCATTGACCTTGTACTTGCAACAAAAGAAGAATTGATAGAGAATTTGAATGTTGGTGATGAATTCAGTAAAAGCGACCATCGTACGATAACTTTCAGTTTAAAGTTTACGAGTAACGAACTAAATAGCAGCAACGAGAAAGTCCCTGATTTTAAGAAAGCAAACATTCGAAAACTTAGAGCAATGTTAAAAGAAACTGACTAATTTTCTAATTAACAATAACGACATAAATACATCTTGGGAATATTTGCAAACACTTACCTAAAGGTTTCTATCCCTCCATCTGTGCCTTTGGCTCTAATTTCCTTTCCGGACGTTCCATAGACGCGGTTGTGGGCGGCCAGTGTTCACTTCCACACCCTATAAACCTCCCGGTGTTCCTCAGGGCTCTGTCTTATCTCCTATTCTCTTTCTAATTTTTATAAATGATCTTCCTCAACTGTACCTCAATTCCCATCCATTCATACACAGAAGACTCAACCTTACACTACTCCATTAGTTTTTCAGAACGCACCACCCAGCAATCCCTCAATGACAAACGTAATGAAGCCGTAGAACTCATAAATTCTGACCTAAATACTATCTCCAATTGGGGCAGAGGAAATCTTGTTACCCTTAATGCTTCAAAAACCCAATTTCTCTATCTATCTACCTTCAGAATCTCCCAGCGGACTATCCCTTATTCTTCAACAATACAAAAATCAATCCTTCATCTTCTCTCAATATTCTTGGTGTCTCTTTTTCTTCTGCTCTCAGTTGGAATTACCATATTACCAGTCTTGCTAAGGCAGCCTCCCAGAAGCAGGGCGTGCTCAATCGCCTTAGGGGGTTCTTTTCCCCTGCACAGCTTCTTCATCTATACAGGGGCATAGTGCGACCTTGTATTGAGTATTGTTCGCACGTGTGGGGAGGTTCCTCTCACACCGCTTTCCTAGACAAAGTTGAAAGGAAGACCTTTCGTATCATTAACTACCATCCACTCACCAACTATCTGCAATCTCTCTCTCTCCGCCGCAATGTTGCATCTCTCTCGCTATTCTATCGCTACTACAATAACCAGTGTTCCTCAGAGCTCTTCCAGTGTATACTACCTCCTCTATGTAGGGCACGTGGTACTCTTCTTGCAACACAATCCACCCCTACTCTGTGCAACTCTCCAACCCAAGAGTGAAACGTTACTCTGTCTTTCTTGTACTCAACAGCTGAGCTGTGGAACTCTTTCCCAGAATCAGTGTTTCCTCCTTTCTATGACTTAAATTGCTTCAAACTCCGTGTGTCCAGGCATTTTGGCTCGAACGTCCCTTGATTTTGGCCCTGTCACTCTTTAACTATGGGGGAGGCACTCGCTATAGGCAGTTCTGCCTTTTGCCTCCCTCACTCACATAGAAAAAACAAAAGTGCAAGACTGCATACTATCGGAATATCCACATAGTGACTAAGTGATCCTTCTGGATGATGAGTTGTGGGCGAAAATTGTATTAATTAAGTGTACTGTAGTTCACTGTGTTCATATCGTTTGTATTACATCTGTTATGCTTCTGTCGAATTGTGTTATTTGTTATTTCAGCCAGGAACATTCGGTATGTAGATGAGGATTAAAAACTTATAAAACAACATCCGAATGTCCTTTGACCATGCTCCTGGTATAGCGAGGAGAAAGGCATCATAGAAAATACATCGTACAGGCCATAATAATAATCTCTAAAAGAGATTTTAGACTGTTTGCTTGCTAAAAATATTGCTAATGATAAATTAAAATCCTCACAGAATGGACGAAGAACGGGTGAAATTTGTAAAACTACGTGGGAAAGCCAAAAAGTTAATTAAGCAAAGTAAAAAGACCCTGGAGTTACATGTTGCGAATCAAAGTAAAAACAAATACAAAATAATTCTGTTATAATAATAATAATCTCTAAAAGAGATTTTAGACTGTTTGCTTGCTAAAAATATTGCTAATGATAAATTAAAATCCTTACAAAATGACGAAGAACGGGTGAAATTTGTAGAACTACGACGCAAAGCCAAAAAGTTAATTAAACAAAGTAAAAAGACACTGGAGTTAAATGGTGCAAATCAAAGTAAGAAAAAAACCCAAAATAAATCTATAGTTATATCAGAAAGAAGAAAGTATTTTTGTTCAACTATTGGACTGTTAGTCTGTGAAAATGGAGAATACACCAAAGACGAAGTACAAATGAGTAATGACCTCAATACCTTCTTTGCATCAGTTTTTACAAGAGAAGACCTCAGTGATATCCTACTCCATCGCCGATTCAGATAGATAATTCTGATGTTCTAAGCAATTCACCAGTACAGAGTGAGAAGTATTGATTTGTTTAGATAAACTCAAGGTAAATAAATCGCCTGGACCTGATACAATCTCACTTAGAGTTCTAAAGGAAGCTAAGGATGAGCTCTCCAAACCACTGACATTTCTATTCAATAAATCCATGCAGTCTGGAACTATGCCCGATCAGTGGAAGCTAGCCAACGTACACATCGATATTTAAAAAAGGCAGCAAATTCCTACCCAGTAACTATCGTCCAATTAGCTTAACCTCAGTTGTATGTAAATGCTCGAGACACTCATAAGAGACAGACTCGTAAATCACCTTAGAGGGAAACTAACATAATTAAAGATACTCAACACGGTTTTCGTAATAAACGCGTCCTGCTTACCAAACCTGTTAGGACTTACTTCCAATGTATCCTCAACCTATATGATGAGAGTAAAGTTGTCGGACTGTTATATACCTTATTTTTGCAAAAGGCCTTGACAAAGTTACACAAACCGTTTACTGCTAAGACTAAAAGCGTATGGAATACAAGGACCGTGTGTTGAAATGGATTAGACAATTGGCTCAGCGCGGAAAGCAAAGAGTGGTTATAAACGGTAAGGCATCTAAATGGACCAATGTACGTAGAGGGTACCCAAGGATCGGTACTAGGACCAATTTACCTCGACAGTAGGTGAAGGTTCACCGGTACAATCTCCAACGTTGCTCTTGACGATTAAAACACATTGCAAAATAGCGTACTCTAAAAAGGAACAAGTTGACGATATGCAACACAATCTAGCTTAAGTTGTTCATGTTGGGCCCAAATTTGGCCAACGAAGTTTCAATGCGGATAAATGTTAAAAGTACTACATATCGGATACCTCTAAATGAGGAAAGCAAACTTATTGAGATGAATGGTACTCAGTTTTTTAGGAGTGTAGACAGCAAAACCAATCTGGAGAGTAACAATATCGAGTAACTTAAAACCGAATCAACAAGGTTCAGAAGTTGTTAAGAAGGCCAAACAAAATCATTGGCTTTATAGCGCAGGTCATTTGGAGCATAAATCCAAAGAAGTTATTCCTCACTCTTTACAATTCCTTAGTCCGCCCCTCCTCTGGAATACTGCGTTCAATCCTGGTTGCCCCTTATTACGAAAAAGATTATAAACAAGCTGTAGAACGAGGTTCAACGTAAAGCTTAACAAAAATTATACCTAGCCTTAGCGACATGAAATATATTTCCTTCAATCCAGGCGCAGATTAAGAGGCGACTTAATTTCAAGTGTTAAAAATCATCAAAGGCATCGACAATATGAAACTGTAGTAAAGTACTTCACTATCGGACCCAAATCTAATTACAACGCACGGGGAAACGGTTTGCAAACATTATTTGTAAATCTTTTAAACTCCCCCGAATATAAGGAATTTCTCCGTCAATCGAGTTGTCAACCTTGGTCAATGGGCTTCCCCGAGACGTTATAGGGACTGCAGCATCGTTGATTCTTTTAAACTTCGCCTAGATAAATATCTTGACATCAAACCAGAGACTGACTGAGACGTTTGTAAATGAATAAACATGTATTTTCATTCCCCTTCAGGTTCATCAAGGGTTCTTGCGTATATATATTACCAAGACGGTACTCTCTTTTTCCCAGATAGAAGAAATGATCACTTATAACTGGCTTATGATACTAAACCATCTGTTCCACCTACTAACTTCCTAATCCTGCCACAGGAGCATTAGTTCCAGAGCAATTAGTTCCCTTTCCACTCTAATACCACTGTGTGGACAATTGATCCACATGTTCGGAGGACAAGCAGCCTAGGAGGGGGGGGGCGGTCAATAGGTATGTTGTGGCGTGATTTCCTTTGTACTCACTGTTTTCTTCTACTCCCTTAACCCTGGCTATAACAACAGCTATAGTAGAGTTCATTATAAAGGCCCCGTCCACACGATCGAGCCAAGAGTGTTCTGGGCCAGGCTGTGACCCCCCTACAACCACGGCAAAGTCTCGTCGAACACGATGGTGTTGTTGCCTCCACACGGCCGTGACTGGCCAGTCAAAGTCTGTCATGTGGTAAGACACGCTGCTCGCTAGGCAGCAGTTAAAGAGAGATGTAATAAAGTGTTTTTGTTTTGTAGATAAATAAGTGCTTCTGTTGCAAAAGAAAAAACGTTGTTTGCCGAGACCTCATTTATTTCATCAGCTTCCTATTTTCTTCTCCTATAAGTATCAAATACTCTACATTTCGTGGGCATGGGTTATACTTTCATCTGAAACTGCATGTCCACCTGATCAGCAACACAACACAATTTGAGCAGCTCATACCGGTACCAATAACAGCTGTGAATTCGCAAACTACCTGCAGTTGGAGCTGCCAAATCCTCTCTCTGATGCCTGTTTTCTTTTCCGTAATCCCCTGATCCGCTTAACCCATGGGTGTGAGTCTTCTTAGGTTTGAGTCCTTGGAAGTGCCACATGTATTTTGCTTGATGTCATTGAGTTTAGAAGTAACGTTGGTTGGTGAAACGCTATGACCTTATTCTCTCATCTTACATTTTCTCGTGCTTCAATCATCCCGCGGATTGCTGATATTGTCAGCATCCGTACAGTTGGCCAACCGTGTCCTGCGCAAACCTGTTGTAGCGTGTGGAGGGTTGTGTGGCATGTGCATCTCGTATTACCACCCCGTCGTTTTATGCCTGCATCCCTCAAATCCCCCCGCGTTGTGCACGACGGGACGTGCTTAGGTGCGCCCGAGCACTCGCGGGAGGCCACCTCTCTTTCTTCCTTCTTTGCATTCCTGGAGGGTTCGTCTACGTTCCAGACTGCTGGTAGCTACTACTTGGCTCTGCACTGCCGCCGCTTCCCGTTCTTATTCTTCCTACCTCTCCCCTTCTCCCTCCACTGTTGGCATGCCTCCCCCTGTTGCGGTGTCCGGTGGCAGGTGGCTGGGACTTCGTTTCCCTTTCCTCGCGCCTGCCCGGCTGGTCGTCCATGCCTCATCGGTGACTGGTTGTCTTTAGGCTGCCAGCCCTTGCTTGATTGGCCTCTCACCTATTCTGGACCGTCCCTTTCCCCTGTGTTCTCCCTGCCGTGTGGGTGTCCCCGGGTCTGCACCTTGCTTTTGTCTGCCATTTTCTACTTTCCGAGTTCTGTGGTGGCTACTCTTCCCGGGGGTTTTTCTTATCGTGGCCCCCACGCACTCCCCCGCCCCCTGGTTCTGAATGGCCGTTCTCCCTTCGCCTGTGAGCGCTCCTGCTTCCTCTTTTCCCCCTCGGTCTGCCATCTGTATGGCCATCCGGCGGCACGTGGCGGCGCTGCGCCCGGTGTTTACGGTCTGAGCCTGTGCCGCCCTGCGGCGGTGTGTGGACGTGCGGCGCCCGGGCGGGGCGGTGCCCGGTCCCCGCCTGGTGGACCGACGAGGTACGCTCTCGTGTGGCCGCCGCCGCCCGCCTCTTCGCGCGGGTTGGGGGTCGTCGCGGGCATGCGCTTCCGCGCGCCCGCCCTCGCGACGAGGTACCTGGCGCGTCCGCGGGTGGTGACGAGAGTAGTGCGGCCGTCGCGAAGAGTCCGCTGCGGCCTTTGGCCGGCCTGCGTGTGCACCTGGCGGCGCGGTCCGCCCTGTTCTGGCACGCAGTCCCGCCCGTTAGGGCCGGTCGCCCGGGCCCCCTCCGGGTGTGCCCGCTCCGCCTGGGAGCCTGCTCGCCGCGCCCGCCCGAGCGGCGTCGCCCAGAGGCGGGCAGTCCTTCCGTGCCGTTTGCTCCCTGACCGGCCTGCCGCGCCCGCCCCCCTCGCTGGCTCTGGTCTGGGCTGGCGCCGCCGAGCCGCAGTCGGCGGCGGCGGTGGGGTTCAGGCGGTCAGCAGTGTGGGCCGCCCTGCCCCGCGTGCCGTTGGGGAAAGCCGCAGCAGGCCCCCGCTGGCAGTGTGTTTGGGGGGCCCTGTTGCGGTATGGTGGTGCGCTCGTTCTCGCATGGGTCTGGCCCCTGTGCCCCCCCTCGCCTGGGGCGCCGGGGCGTTGCCCCCGCCCTGCCTGGCCGCCTGGCATCTCGTCCCCCTCTCTCCGGGCCCCCGGGGGGCCCGCGGCGTGTGTGGGTCCCCCCGAGGCCTCTGTCTTCTCAGCGTCGTCGGTGGGCCGGTATACCCGTCGGGTCGTGCTTGCCGAGGCGCGTGCGCGTGCGCCCCGGCGCCGCCCGGCTCGCCGACGCGCCGGGGCGGTTTTAGGCCGGGCCGCGGATGTTGTCCTCAGCTTTTTTCCCTGCATTGTGGTGTGGAGCAGTCTCTGGCGCCGCCCGGCCCCCCACGGTGTCTGTTGCCTTGCTGGCCTTGGCGCTGGCCTATGCCCGCCGAGTGGCTAGAGCAGGTTTGTTGGCCCTACCTTCGAATCTACGGAGTCGCGGGCAAGGTGCTGCCCGCCTGACGTCCTGTATGAGGGGTTGCAAAGGCGGCAGTACGTGTGGAGAGTGAGCCGAGCGAGTTCTTTGACCTGACTGTTGGTTTGAACACAGGGGTGTGTGACGTCCCCGTGGTTGTTTACTGTATATATGGATGGAGTTATGAAAGAAAAATACTATCAAGAGCAGTGGATGTTGGTGTATCGCTGACAAGGGAGGGAATTGAGTGGAAGCCTACCTATACTGCTGTTTGCGGATGATACACTTCTGATGAGTGATAATGGACTGGGAGTTGCAGCGGAGGGGTCTGGGAAACACATGAGTTTGGAACATGTGTGCGAAAAAACGGAATTGGGAGGTAAATACGGGGAAGTGCGGTAAGGTTATGGTCTTCGAAAGGGGTGTAGTCACAGAGTGGGAGGTGAAGACTGACCGTTCAGGCTATGGAAATCGTCCACCTCTTGTAAGTATCTGGGCAGTGTGGTGAGTAAAGATGGGTACTACGGATGAAGAGGTGCGGGATGAGGGTACAACAGGGGAAGAGGGTTGTAGGAACGCTTAAAAGCAGAGTAGTTTCCGTAACAAAGCAATAGGGTGGTCAGTCTGGACAGTGATGCAGTCCTTGCATGACAGTGTCGTAATCCCGACACTGACTTCCGGAAGCGAAGCATGGACGTTGGTTGAGAGACTCAGACCAAGAGTGAGAGCAGTGGAAATGAATTACTTAAGGATGTGCGGTTGCGGAGGTACATGGAGGGATAGACAGACTAATGAGGGAAGTAAGAAGGCGGTGTGGTGTGGAGGTTAAGATGTGCTGGAAAGCTCGTGAACAGGAACAACTTGAGATTCGGGTCGGCCAATATGGAACGTATGGAAAAGCGACGCGACTGGACCTAAGCGGGGTGTACGAGAGCGAGGTGGAGGGACAGAGGGGGAGAGGTAGACCGAATATGAGGTGGACGGATGGAGTGAGGAAGTACATGAACGAAGGCCCCCGGTGCTGGTTGGGGGGAGGGGCGTCGACTGACTGGGGACAGAGGTGCATGGGGGCGGTTTTCGTTTCGTGGCCACCACCTTCGGGGATCACGGCGTCAGGCAATAGATCGATAGATAGAAATAGGTGTGCATATCCTGGCAATCTTCACCCAATTTTCTTCAACCAGTCAGTTTAATGATTAACTGCAATTCTAATTAACCCTTTGATCCTTTGAGGTCCTTTCTAATGTTAGCAAGAACACTTAGCAGTAGTATCAATAACCAAACAAAGATGTCGTTGTATGATTGAGGGTTTAAAGGCGGTCATAATAGATTGGTTGTAGCTGGAAATTACAAAGTAATCATTGGGTTCAAAAGGGTTGACTTATTGTGTTTAACCTTCTTACTATGATAGACGTTTCCAAATCTGAATAAAGTCGCCTAATGTTTGTCATACTAAAATCGTTATATTATTATACAGTGCGTCAATATATTAATAATTATGAACAAATTAATGCAGAAAAATGATTAGAATAATGACGGTTAAAAGCCAGAAATATTTGTGTTTTTTAGTTTATGTGCATTTTGCAGACTACTATCACCTCTAGTTGCTATAGAAACATGTTTGCATAGTAGTTAAGTGCATACGATGGCGTATAGTAAATATATCATGAGAATAATATATTTAATTGTTACGCTTCCTAACTCGAAATACCTTTTCTCTTTATTGCTTAAATCACTTCAGACATTTCAGTCTTTTGCAAAGGCAATTAAATCGACTTCACCAAGCCCAAAAAGAACCCTGCCCGTCCTTCCACACAGCCATATGGTTGTGGTGGAGGTGGAGGTGTGGGGAGGGCAAACGAGCAAATAGTTCAGTCAAGGGTTGCCACATTTAAATAACTGGAGCCATTTCATTACACCATATGTTTATAGGATTGTGCTATATAGCATAGCAGGGCTTGATTAGCAATACATTATTTAGTTCATACCGGATCACATTTGCTGACAGAGAACAACAGAGGTTTCTATCAGTCATATGAACAACAACATTAGTTCGGGCATTGGCGAAAATTTATCTGGTAACGTGATGTGCATGGCTTTTGTGGAAAGGATGAGGATAGGATTTTCGTATTGTATTGTAGCACAACAACTTCAGATGACGCCCCACAAAGCACACACACACACACACACTAGGGAACTTCGATGTCATCACCTTCATTAGAATAGTTAGCATACTCTACAGTCACTACATTAATTTTATATATAATATATCCTACAATGCCGCCACCGTATTGTTTTTCCTTAGCACAAGTAGACATTTACTGTTAGTAAAACAATTGATTTAGATATATTGTTAACAGGTAAATTGGAAACTTGATTATATTCCTTTAATCTCTGAATAATAG